>CAUYRH010077551.1:0-32167 GCA_963574655.1 Perodicticus potto
TTTTTTTTTTTTTTTGTAGAGACAGAGTCTCACTCTATCGCCCTCGGTAGAGTGCTGTGGAGTCACAGCTCACAGCAACCTCCAACTCCTGGGCTTAGGCGATTCTCTTGCCTCAGCCTCCCAAGTAGCTGGGACTACAGGTGCCCACCACAACACCCGGCTAAGATCAATGGAGTTTTATCTCGGGTCCCACTCACAGTGGGTCCAGTGGGTCCCCAAGCCCACGCGGTGGCCATTTCTCTGGTTGCAGAACACATGGTAACTGCGCACACTGAATCCCTGACCATTATGGCAGGAAAGGTCAATGTAAATCATTTGAGCTGCCTCTACCCGGGAAAGAGCACATCCAAAGCAGCATAACATTCCTGGAGGGACTGCAGAGATTAGTGCCACCAATCAAGGGCCTGAACGATGCAGGGTGATCATCCTGCTGCATCCCCGCTCAGCTGTCCTATCTGGCCTGTGTAGAAGGCAGTGGACTATCAGAAGCTTAACGGAGTGGTGACTCCAGTTCCAGCTGCTATACCAGATGTGGTTTCATCGTGTGGGCAAATTAGCACATGTCCTGGTTCCTGGTATGCAGTTGTAGATGTAGCAAACACCATTTTCTCCATTCCTGCCTATAAGGCCCACCCGAAGCCATTTGCGTTCAGCCGACAAGGCTACGGGTGCACCTTCACTGTCCTGCCGTGGGTGTGTAGCCCTCTCCAGCCCTGTGTCCTAAGGGAGTCTGTAGGGACGCTGATCACCTTTCTCTCCCACAAGACACCACACTGGTCCGTTGCATTGATGACATGATGCTGATTGGACCCAGTGAGCAAGAAGTAGTAACCACTCTGGACTTATTGCTAAAAAATTTGCACATCAAAGGGTAGGAAATAAATTCTACTGGAAATTCAGGGCCTTCTGCTTCAGTGAAATTTGTAGGGGTCCAGCAGAATGGGGCATGTCAAGATTGCTCCTCTAAGGTAAAGGTGCATTGGCCCCTCCTACAACCAAGAACAGAGCTTGGGGGCAACACCTTACTCATTTGGGTGTGTGACTCCAGTCAATTTAGTGACCTGAAAAGCTGCTGGTTTGGGGTGGGGTTTCTGCAGCCGATCTAGGCTGCTGTGCCTCTTGGGCCACATGACCCATCAGATCCAGGGGTGCTTGAGGTTTCAGTGATAGACAGGGGTGTCATTTGGAGCCTTTGGCAGTCCCCTGTAGGTGAATTGGAGTGTAGGCCTTGAAGATTTAGGAGCAAGCCCCTGCCATCATCTGTAGGTAACTCTTCTCCTTTTTCTTTTATTGAGACAGAGTCTCACTTTGTTGCCCTCGATGGAGTGCTGTGGGGTCACAGCTCACAGCAACCTCCAGCTCTTGGGCCCAGCTGATTCTCTTGCCTCAGCCTCCAGAGTAGCTGGGACTATAGGCGCCCACTACAATGTCCAGCAGTTTGGCCAGTATATGGGTTCAAACCCGCCACCTTTAGTATATGGGGCCGGCGCCCTACTCACTAAGCCACAGGCACTGCCCAACTCTTCTCCTTTTAAGAGAGAGCTCCTGGCCTGCTACTGTGCCTAGAAACTGAACATTAGAATGGGCCACCAAGTTACCGTGCAACCTGAAGTGACCCTTCATGCTGTGAAGTGGAGCCTGTCATTGCCCACTGGTCTCCTGACCACACTGGCTGGGGTGGCAAGGATGGAGATTGTGCATGAACTCAAAGGCGTAGGTCCCACTCACCAAGGCTGACCTGGCCGTGGCCACCCCTGTTGCCCAGTCTGCCAGCAGCAGAGACCAACACTGAGCCTCTGATGTGGCACCATTCACTGGGGTGCACAGCTGGCTACCTGGTGGTGGGTTGGTTACACTAGGCCGCTTCCCTCCTGGAAGGGGTAGTATTTTGCCTGTACTGGAACAGATACTTACCCTGGCAGTGGATTTGCCTCCCCTGTACTCAGTGCTTTTGTCAAAACTACCATCCGTGGACTGCCATCATGGCATCCCACACAGCATTCTTCTGCCCAAGGAACTCACTTCACAGCCAAAGACTTGCAGCAGCAAGCTCACACTTGCAAGATTTGCTGATCTTCCCATGTTCCCTCGCACCCTGCAGAGCTGGCTTGATGAAGTTGCAGCTACAGTGCCATCCAGATGGCAGTGTCCAGCAGGGCCGGGGCAGGGTGCTTGGGAGGGCTGTATGTGCTTGGAATCTGCATCCGTAGTACAGTGAGTGCCATTTCCTCTATAGCAGGATTCCCAGGCCCAGGAATCAAGGGTGAAAGTGGGAGTGGCACCATCACCTGCAGTGACCCGCTAGTGACATCTTTGCTTCCTGTTCTCATGACTTTAGGCTCTGCTGGCCTGGAGGTCTTGCTTCCGCCAAGAGATAGAACAATAATACCACTGAGCCAGACATTAAGATGCTACCTGGCTGCGCGGGGCTGCGCGTGCCTCTAAGTCAGCAGGCCACGAGGGGAGTAATGGTGTTGGCCCGGGTGACTGATGGGGCCTGCCAAGGGGAAACTGGGCTACTGCTCTACAGCAGAGGTCTGGAACGCAGGAGCTCCCTCAGGGCAGCGCTCTCAGTATTACCGTGCCCCGCGATTAAGTCAGTGGGAAATGACAACAGTCCAATCCAGGCAGGACTAAGAATGACTCAGATTCTTTAGGAATGAGCATTTGTGTCAGTCTGCCACATAAAGAACCACAGTTGGCGGAGGTACCCACTGCAGACAAAGGGAATCCAGAGTGGGCAGCAGGAGAGGGTAGTTATGAACACCAGCCTTGACCACATGACCACATGACCAGTTCCAGAAACAAGGGCTGTACTTGATGTGACTGTTTCCTCCCTGTTTGGTAAGAACGTGATTGCTGTATATCAATATGTCTTAAGCAAGTATCTTGGTTTTCTTTCCTCTCGTATTTCTTATTATATAACATAAGATGGATTGAGTTTCTATCAGTATTTAAGTATGAATTTTACAGCGGAGTATGTAAGTTTTTTTTTTTTTATTACATCATAGCTGTGTACATTAATGCAATTATGGGAGTAAGTTTTTTTATTGTATACCTGATAGTGCGTGCTAGGCAGACCTGTAATGCTGTTATTATCTTTATTTGGAGATTAAGTACAGTTTAAAGAGATACCCGTGGGTGCCAGGTTGACAAGCAGAGGACTTGTGACAATTGATTTCAGATGTCCACTTGATCGGGATGCCCT
This sequence comes from Perodicticus potto, assembly GCA_963574655.1. Taxonomy (NCBI): domain Eukaryota; kingdom Metazoa; phylum Chordata; class Mammalia; order Primates; family Lorisidae; genus Perodicticus; species Perodicticus potto. The sequence continues at coordinate 3,209 of CAUYRH010077551.1, forward strand.
GATGGCTGGTGAAGCATTAATTATTGTCAGTACTTCATCAGGCATTGACCCTGTCCGTCTTCTGCTGAGCGCGAGGCCCAGGTAGATTAGAATTATTAGGCTTCCCAGGTGTGTCTTTGAGCATGTTTTAGGAGGAGATTGGCGTTTGGGTCAGTAGACCGAGTGCGGAAGATCCACCCTCTGTGTGTGGGCACCACCCAGTTGGCTGGGGGCCTGGATAGAATAAAAGAGGCAGGGAAAAGACAGTTTCCTCTCTCTCCCCTGGAACTGGGACAACTTCTTCTCCTGCCTTTGGACATGGGAACTCCAGGCTCTGTGACATTTGGATTCCAAGTCTTACCCCAGCAACCCCCTGGGCTGTCAGGCCTTCAGCCTCAGATTGAGAATTACACCGTCCACTTCCCTGGTTCTAAGGCTTTTGAACTTGACCTGAGCTGCTCTACCAGCCTCCCAGGGTCTCCAGCCTACAGACAGCCTCTCATGGTACTTCTCAGCCTCCATAATCACATGAGCCAAATCCCCTAATAAATCCCCTCTTGTTTATCTCACTATAAGTTCTACCCGCCATCTCTCCAGAGAACCCTAACTAAAACAGTCATCGATGCCTTAAGAATCTGGCAGGAAGGAGGCTAGAGTCTGAAGGCCTGGGAGGCAGCTGACCACCACCGACCTTCCAGTTGGGACGGATGCTGGTGGCATTTCCAAGATAGAGTGAAAGTTGGGTGTGATGTATAAGGAAAGTGAGGAATTACAGACGTCTCCAAGGTTCCCAGCTTGTGTGGGGGTCATAGTGGATGGTGACCCTACAGAGAGGTCAAGGGACTGGGTACTCAGAGGTGCTTTGAACCTGTTGCAAGTGGAAATGTTCCGAGGGAATGTGTCCAGATGGGAACAAGGTGTGGGGTTTGAGAGAGAGGCTTGGGAATTATTATGGATCATTTGCTATTCATTCTTTCATTCAAACATTTATTGAGCACCTACTATACGCAGCCAGTCTGCTGGGGCCGAGGGTACACTCGCTCTCAGAGACCTCTCTGTCTAGTGGGAGAGACAGGCTTGTCTCTGGTGGCGATGTGCTCAGGGTGTCATGGGAACATTCATGCTGGGGGGTGGGCAGTGGGCTGGTATATGGCTGAAGTGGGCTGGAGAGGCAGAGACACCTGCAGGCCTACAATGGGAGAGGGCTTGGTGCTTCGGAGAGCTTCCTTTGGCATTTTGGGGGAGAGAGGAGCAGTTTGGGGAATCAGAAGGCCAGCTGGATCATGATGCTCCTGCAGCGGGGCCATGACACCAGGACCCTGGTGTGGGACTCCTCAAAGCAGGGGCCGAGGGCCTCTCAGGTGGCTGCTTGTTCTTGGCCTTGGCCTTCCCTCTTCACAGCCCTGGGGTGGGACAGCCAAGTCCCTAGGTCTCCCTTGTGGTGATGGCATGCCCTTGCTTAGCACTTTTGCACCCTATAGTTAGGTTCTGGCATGGAGATCAGTACCCCACATCAGCACTTGGGGGATAGCCTCTTACTCTCCTGGCCCTGCCTGGGGGAGGAGGAGGAAGCTGGGGGAGGGGCATGGCCTGGGGTCAGTCCACGGTGGGGACAGCAGATATAGCCGCCAGCCCGAGGCTGGCATGTGCAGACTTCCAGGGGTGTGTGTGCTCAAAATCTTTCAGTCTTCACGATGCCAGTGATTTGAACCAACCCATTTTACAGATGAGAAAACCGGGCCAGTTCAGAGCCTCCCAGCAGAGAGGGGAAGAACTGGGAGCTGCTAGGTCTACACCATTAGCCACCGTTCTGTGCCACAGAGAAGGAAGCAGAAGGAAATGAGTGATCTCAGATGAGTCAGCAAAGCCATGTCCCCTGCGGCCTGATAAAGGGGACAGAGGAGAGTCAGGAGTGTCCCCCGGTGTGTGTGGCTCAGTAGCTGTCTGATGTCAGTGGAGAGTGAGCAGAGTTGGCCCCGGGGGATCCCCAAACGCATGGATGTGCTCTGCCTGCACATTAAGTATTTTTTTTAAATTAAGGTGAAAATCACATAATATGAAATGAGCCCATTTCAAAGTTGACAATTCAGCGGCATTTAATACATTCGTAGTCCCTTCTGTCTAGTTACAAAACATTTTCCTCACCCCAGAAGGAAACCCCGCGGCATCAGCCACCACTCCTACCAATCTGCATGCTGCCCGCATGGATTTGCTTATGAAAGTTTCATTTCGTATAAGTGGAATCACACAATAGGTGGCCTCCTGGGCTGGCTTCTGGCTAATTAAGTTTCACATGGCAGATTGAGCGTTTCCTAAGTGGAAGCTGGGTTTCCCTTCTTGGCTTAGTTGTAGGCTGCTTGTAGGTGGGAAGAGTCAGATTCAAACAGCTTGTTTGAAAGTTTGGCCCCAGTGGAAGACACCTGCCCTTTTTCCATGTCCGTTGCCACGGAGACCCAGCCACCGTCCCCTTGCAGCCAGTGATCTTCGTATTTACTTTTATTTTTTCCATTGATCTTTTAAAAATGAACTCCTGATGATGTCACCTCCCTTCTGAAAGCCCACCAACACTCTCAGGGTGAATTTCCAGACCTGCGTTGTGGCCTTCGGGTCCACACGATCTCATGCCAGGCCTATCTGTGTCCCCCTCCCCCCCAGCCCATCTCAAGCAGTGATGCAAGAAATGTCCCCAGGGGACCAGCTCTGAGGCTGGGGGTCTGTGACCCGAGCTTCTTCTCTCCAAGGGCAGGAGCCATTTCCAGGCTTGGTTGCAGACAGTATCTGGACCCAGAACTTCAGCTTTAGCAAGTCCCTTTCTTTTCTCTTTTCCTTCTGGTATTTTCTAAGACCTGACTGTCAGGCCCTAAAGGGGGCAGACTGTCTCTGTCTCATTTGACCTGTGACCGAGAGCTTCCTGCCAAGGCTTTGGGGGCAGGGATGCAGTTGCCTTGACCCTTGTCAACTGGCAAATGTGCTGCTTGCCCTACGCCTGATCATGGGTGCTCCAGCAGTGGGTCCTGAATGCCCAGAGTCCTCTGGAGCCATGGTGCCGTGACTGCGGCTGGCGGGGACAATTTGTAGAAAGGAGCCTGGTGGGTTACTCCAGGCATGGTGGAAAACCCAAGCTGTCTTCACCTGGGGGATCATAGGCTCCTTCATTTTTGGAATTCTGATGTTTTCCTATCTTTTCCCTCCCATGCTTGGGCCAGCATTTTGTTCCAGGTGTCTCAAATCCCCTCTACTCTGCTCTCAAAACAGTCCTAACCTTTTTCAATGAAGTGCCTGCCACGTGCCCGTCATTTAGCTCTTTAAATGATCCTATAAGTTAGATCTCACCTCCTGGTTTACAGGTGAGAAGAGGTAGCTTCAGAGAGGTTTTCTAAGTGGCAGGAGTTGGCCTGGTGAATGGTAGAAGGTAGCCCTGACTCCCCAACCTGTGTTCTTTCCCCGTGACAGTCCAGCACAGCCTGAGAGGTATGCAGAGCAGCCCAGGGCCCCTGGAGCTCTGTGGCCCTGCCAGTGTGTGCTGGGAACATCAACTGACTGCCAGGGGGCTGGGCGGGCCCCAAACAAGAATGGGCAGGGATGGCCTTGTGATCATGGCCCCTCCTGATCAGGAGGGTTTGTCCCAGTCTCAGAGGTTCATGCTGGGGGTGCTGGGGCGGCTGCACAGCTGTAGAGCAGACGGGGTGTCAGATGCCAGTCCCCAGGTCATCAGTGGGTACAGGGAGTCCTCACGCCCTCTCCCACCCCATTCACCTCCAAAGTTGCTCCAGGAATGTGTGGCTAAGCTAGAATTGTTTTCTCTTGGTTCCTTTTTGCTCCTTGCCTTTAAATGTGGTAACTGAGCCCCAGCTGGTCTCCCCCAGGAGACCCCAAGTTGACTCCCTGGTCCTTCTATCTGGCTGGCTGCCTTGGGGATTCTCCCAGACAGACCATCACCATCCTCTTCGCGATTTGGCTGTGGGTCGGACCAAGGTACGAGGGGCTCTGGTGGAGGTTGGGGAGCTGCTGTGTTGCCCTGACTCTGTCCCCGTGTGGGATCTGGCGAGGAGGCCCCTGTCCCTGCTGGGGGAAGGCCACAGAGGACAGGGCCATGCTGGGGTTGATCCCAGGAAACCGCACTCGAACTGGAGATTAAGTGAGCGATTCAGAGAACAGCGGTTTTGGCGAAGGGCGAGGCACCCTGTCAAGGTCTTTAGGCGCCTGCCGGGATTTCAGGGGGATTTGGGAGTCAGAAACTTGTCCCGTAAATCCTCTGAAGATGGGTTCAGGAGGAGATCTGTGAGCATGTTGCCTTATCTGAGGTCTGCTCTTCTCAGCTGGGAGATTTTAAGAAAGCTCTTATGAGAAAAGTCGCCTCTGTGAAACTTAGAAGACTCATCCTAAGGGGACAATGCCAGTGTTCAATTTATTCTAATCCTCTACAAATTATATACATAAATGTCGGGAATCCTTTAAAAAGGCTTATTCATCTTTGGAGAAATACAATTTTAAAAAAGATATCCCCCCATCCTCCAGTTGCATCCTGATGGGCTGATTTGGAGCTGTCCTGCATGAACAGAGGCTTCTCTTTCCCCACTTCTTGCCTTCCAGGCTCCCTGGGAGCCAAGTGTTCCTCCCACCCAGGCCGCACTCAGGGGTGTCTAGACAGCTCGGGATAAAGGGTTTTTTTTCTTCTTCTTAAAAAGAAATTTCTTCATCCTTGGGCCAGTATTCCCTGAATGCCCGCTCTGTCCCGGCTGTCTCCGCCGAGTCCCGAACGATGACTGGGGTTTCTTTCTTCTCCCTAACGTGTCTCACCGCAGCCGAGGCTTTGCTCTGCTGTCAGTGTTTATGTATGTTTTTATAATGGAAAATTTCAAACACAGGCAAGAGCACCAGAGACTGATATCTTGAACCCCTCATACCTGGCATCCACAATTACTCATTTACTCGTCTCTTTAATGTGCATGGGGCATCCTCTTTTCTGGAAAGATCGATCAGGCTTATGGATAACTCTGGAGTCCTAGAAGGGGCCAAATGAGCTCTTGTGCTGTGGGCGGAAAACTGAGCTAATCTGGAATGCCTAATCCTCTGGACACCACACTCCCTGGTCCCTCCCTTCCTGCAGGGCCTCGGAAGTGGGGAACACAGGCCATTTGGACCAGAGCAGTCCCACTCTTACCTGTTGCCTTTTTTTTTTCCAGAGACAGTGTCTTGCTGTGTTGCCCAGGCTGGACTTGAACTCCTGTTCTCAAGTGATCCTCCCATCTCAGCCTCCTGAGCTGGGACTACAGACATAAACCACCATGCCCTGCTTTTTGGCTTTTTTTTCTTTCTTTCTTTTTTTTTTTTTAAGTGAGTGTGGGTCCTGTACAACATTTAACTTTGGGGAGAAATGATAAGAACTGTTGGGAATAAGTTTGGAGACCCCTCCCCTAGAGGCTGACTGTGAGTGGTTGTCTCCCACCCTTCTCTGCCTCTGCTGTCTCCCCAAAATGCTTCTGGTACACAGGCAGGGATAGAGAAGGGTTACACCCAGGGCCTAGCAGGCAGCACCTGAGTGCCATGTTTTAGGAATTTAGGATGTGACCTCTATTTTCTTCTGGGAAGGTGGGTTTGGAGTGTCCCTGGAGAATAAGGTTTTTCTCTGTGCTCCTGAGCCATGCTTCAGTCCTCAACAGGTGACAGAGGTGTGCTTAGACACAGTAGGCCTCTCTCCTTAAGCTGCAACTAAGTGTTGAGATATAGGAGCACTCAGAGGCCAAGGTTTTCATCTTGGTGTAACTGTTTCCCCTGCCTCTTTCTCACTGTTTTTTAAAATTAAGATAAAGCAGGCAGTACCCTACCTTTCTGAATATTGCGGGTAGGAGGGGTACTGTGACTTCTGAGCCTAGGGTGTATACAGTGGGAGGTAAGGCAGAATTCACAGCCTTGCTGAGGTTCAACTTCAGAGCTGCACAGTTCGCCAGTTACAGACATGCATGGAGCTAATATTCAGTGCGCGTGTGCAGTCGGCAGCCCTCAACCCGCTCCTGGAACTCCTTCCTTCCTGCCACTTTACACATGGGTGGCAGCTGTAGGGAGGGTTACGGTCGTCCTGGGTTCTGCAAGTACTGATAATGGTGCAGACAGGCGCTACCGCGGAGGTTTCTTGGACAAGCAGCTCCCGAGCTGAATTTTGTGACAATCTCACGTTGACTTATCTCATTAAAGTGGCGCATATTTGGACAGCACCAGGGAGGCTGCCCAGATCAGGTTTGGGACTGGGTGGGGATCTGTGTGCATGGACCACCTCACCGCCCCCCCCCCCCCCCCCGTGTCTCTCCACTGGCTTTAGAAATGAGAGCAGTTCGCTCCCTGTTTGAGTGCTTGCTCGGTGCCCGTTTACTCTGGACACTGTTGGTGCCTTAACTTGTTTACTGCGCCCCAGAGCCCCGTCGACTGGATTGTTGTGCCCATTTTACAGATAGGAAAACCAAAGTTTTAAAAAAAGGTCAAATAACTTGCCGAGGGTCACATAGCCAACAAGTGAAGCTGGACACAGTCGCAGTCAATCTGCAGTCTGTACCACCGCCCACACGGCCTCAGACGGGGCAGGCTCCTGATCTGTGAGGTGGGCACAGGGCGGCAGGCAGCAGGCCCCACAGTGCCACATGGTGCGAATTCTGGGATGGGGCGAGCCTGGGCTACTGTGGGGTAGGGCAGCTTTCTGATGGAGGGAAGCCTCAGTATGGCAGAGGAGAGGGCCCGAGAGGGTCCCCTGGGAGAAGCACGTCCAACCTGCCCACTGCTGTTTTGGTGGCCAGCTCTTAGCAAGTGCTTGGTGAAGGCTGAGGGCAGCAGATCCTGAACACTGTGCTTCCCATCAGGGGCACCAATTGGTTCTGGGCCTTGTGGCTAAGATCAAGTACAGGAGTGATCAAGATGACTGGAAAGGGCTCCAAATGGTCTAGTAAATGATGTAAAGAATTTCAGAAAATGACAGCCTCGTTCCTGGGTTTCTCTTGGCCAAACTCAGGCCTAAGTCTTTTTACATCATCTTATTTCTCCAAGAAAAATCAGCCTTAAGCATTAGACTTTAATTACCTTCCCAAGGGACATTTCCTGTGGATATTTCTAGTGGCAAGTGGCCAAGGTCATGCTCCTAAATAAAATTAGGGTTTTAAACTGGGTCACAAACTCAGATGCCCCCAGAGACTGGGAAGGGGCCACAAATGAGGGCCACGGTCAGAGGAAGTCTATAGGGCAGGGGGAGGAGTATGGCGAAGCAGGACAGATGTGTCCTGTGTAAAGGGGTTGGCCTCTCTGAGCTGGAGGAGAGAGCCCATCGGCACTATACTGCCCATTCCCCCGCCTCAAAAGAAGCCAAGAATTCAGACTTTTTAAATAGTTGGCAGAGAATTCGAAGATAAGGCACTACTGATTTAGAATAGAATGTGAGGTGGAACTTGCCTCCCTGTAGAGATGAGGAGGTGAGAGGCCCTGGGCACAGAGCCTGGACCCCAGGGGCCTGGCCTAGACCTCCTGGTACCTGGCCCACCACCCACCTCACTGTGAGTGAAAGACCAGGGCTGGAAACCAGCTCAACAGATGCCACTGCTGCAAGAGACCCCATGCTGGCTCCGAGAGGCGGAGCCCTATGGCAGTCCTTCTGCCCACCTGGGCTGTCTGGCACAGTGGCCGTCCTCAAGAGCGTGCCTTGGGTGCCAGGCACAAAGGTCTTAGGTAGATGGTCTCTTGTGATCCTAACAACACAACACATATATCTGGTGGGTTGTCCCCATTTTACAGATGAGGAAACAGCTGGAGAGGCTCAAGCGACATGGCAGGGTGGGACTCAATGATTGAGTCTGATTCCTGAACCCGCTCCTACCCATTGAACAATTTGCACTTTGAGGCCCACATCACCACCCCTGACCCGGTGCCGGCCCGCTTGCCCTTGGTGCGTGTCTGCCTTCTCATTTTGACCCACTCCGGGGCATCGCCTGCAACCCTAGGACAGCCGAGTGGAGAGCAATGGGGGCTGCGGGAGTCCAGGCAGCCCCACCTACGGAGGGACCGCGTCGCTCACAAGGTTGCTGACTAATTCTCTTTGCAAACGGTTCAGTTTCACATGCTTGAGTTTCCAGTAACTATGTGGGTGGATTTGTTTCATTTAAGGGGAAAACAAAACAAAACAAAACATGGAGGGGGTTTTCTTTCCCAAGAAGAGGGCTCGCCAATTATGGGTTTAGCGCGTGCGGCTCCGGGCAGCCTGGTGCAGCTCTGCAGCCAGCGGGCTCTTGGCAGACGGGCTCCGAGGTAGAAATCGCTTAGTCATCTGCAAGCCGGGACTAGGTGCCGGAGGTCAGGGAGGTGGAGGGACCGCGGAGGCACAGGGGCCACCAGGTCCTGCTGAGGGAACCACAGCTACCCTGTGCTCTTTCTGGCTCAGCCCTGCCCCAGACTGTGCAGGAGGAGGGGAGCTGGGTGACAAGGAAGGTACCAAGTGAGACAACCGGCTTCACCCACTGTGCGGCTCACAGGCACCCCCAGGAGACCTGGCCTGGCAAAGAGACACTTCCTGCTGGCTGAGCCACCGACTGCGGGTGAGACGAGGACAAGGTATGCTGAGACATGCTAGACTCTGCTGGGGAAGGAGTGACTGACAGCTGCTGGGGGATGGGGCCAGGGTGTGCATGTCATCCCACAGGCTCACCCAGTGACATTAGCACACCACTTTGGTTCAAATCCAGACAAACAGGGCAGATGGGTGCTGGCATAGGGCAGGGTCCTGGAGGCTCTGAAGTGTCAGGGAGAGCCCCTCAGGGTGCTGGATGGTGAGGAGCTTGGGGAAGAGGCTGATTGATCGGGGACAAGTAGGGGACTCAGGATGTTACCTGTTAGCAGCAGGGAAGGAGCATTTCCATATCTTGGAGTCCGTCAGTTCCACTGCCCAGAGTGCAGATACAGGCGGTGCATCCGTGATGCCTCTGGGTTTGCATGGAGCGGCTTGTTCTTTAGGACAGCAGGTACTGCTCCAGACAAGGCTGCTGGGAAGCATTTGGTCTGGGTTGTGGGGGCTCCAAGCCTGGCTTGGGAGGTGGCTGGAGTCCAGCTCTAGTATTTCATGCTTCTGTGACCTGGCTTTGCTGTGTAACCTCCTTGAGCCTCAGTTTTCCATCTGTGAAATGGGGGTGTAAGAGTACCCCGTGGGGCTGGGTGCAGTGGCTCAGACCTATAATCCCAGTACTGTGGGAGGCTGTGCTGGGAGGATTGCTGGAGGCCAAAAGTTCTTAACCAGCCTGGGCAACATAGCAAGACCCTATCTCTACAAAAAATGAAGAAATTAGTCCAGTGTTATGGCAGGTGCCTATAGACCCAGTTACTTGGAAGCTGAGGCAGAAGGAGTGCTTGAGCCCAGGAATTGGTGGTTGCAGTGAGCTATGATGACGTCACTGCACTCCAGCCTGGGCAACAGCATGAGACCCTGTCTTGATTAAAAGAAAAAAAAAAGAGTATCCTAATGATGGAATGAGGTGATACAGGCAGGCTGCTGTACTCTCCTTATGATTGCTGGGCCCCCAGGCCTGAGGCAGTGCATCACCCATGTACCTTCCTGCTCCGAGGTGGAAGCATACCATGGAATTTGCCATCTTGAGTTCTGGCCATTGAGGGTGTGCTTCACATGCTATCTGGAAGGGAAGAGATAACTCACAAATAATATATTAGGCAGAGGCGATTAGATCCGGAGGATCTTGATGGGGATTTGGGTTTACTCTCAGCAGGTGAATCTGAGAAGGCTTCCTGGAAGAGGTGACCCTGAAGCTGGGCCTTAGGATGGGTAAGAACTGGAGAGGGAGGAGAGAAGGAGGAGGCAAGGAAGTCAGTGGAGGAAGGTGGTGTGCGCATTCAAGACCACCAGGAGCAGGGCAGAGCCTGTGGCTCAGTGAATAGGGCGCCGGCCCCATATACCGAGGATGGCGGGTTCAAACCCCGCCCTGGCCAAACTGCAAATGAAAAATAGCTGGGCGTTGTAGCAGGCGCCTGTAGTCCCAGCTACTTGGGAGGCTGAGGTAAGAATCCCCTAAGCCCAGGAGTTGGAGGTGGCTGTGAGCTGTGTGATGCCACGGCACTCTACTGAGGGCGACAAAATGAGACTCTGTCTCTACAAAAAAAAAAAAAAAAGACCACCAGGAGGTTGGATGGTACCTGGCATATAGTAAGTGCTTAATAAGTGTCATCACCAAAATCAGTGTGGCTCCAGGATTTTCAGTTTGGGTATCAGGGAGAAGGGGATGTATAGGCATGGCAGAGATTTTCAGGAGACAAAAGACAGCACCAAAGCCATATGTAGGTGGTTTCCTATGGCTAGGGGGAACTGGTTTATTAGTTTTATTTATTTTTTTGAGCCTCTGCAGATCAATGGGTAGCTTAGGTGGGAGCTTTTTATTTTCTTTTGTCCGATTGACTTTCATTCATTCCATGTTTGCTAAGGGCCCTGCATGCCAAGCTCTGCCTGGCATGAGTTCCCCTGAGCCAGAGGAAGCTGGGTGGACAGCCACGGGCTTGGTGACAAGCCTGGTGGGGACGGGAAACAGCTGCCCTCACTCCCCTTCCTGGACAGGTTGGGGAAACACAGCAGCTGTTCTGGGAAGCTGCGGTGTGGGGAGAGATGACATTTCCCGTGGCCCAGGAGGGTGGGGTTGTGGAGTTCTGGCACAGTGAAGGTGGGCGTGCACCCGGACACCCAGGGACAGAGTAGTGATAGGTCTTCCCCCAACTTGGGTCTCTGCCTGTCAGGGCATCCCTGGCTGTTCCTTCTCTCTGGCCTCTGCCTCCTTGCCTCTTCTCCCCCAGCAATGTGGACTCTGCCTGAGCTGCAGCGTCTGTGGGCTGCCTTGGGAATGGGGACAGTGTCCTATGGCCCACAAAGCACTCCTGCCATGTGCCTCTGTCCCCAAAGCCACCCTCCTGCCTCCACCGCAGGTGCCCAGTATCCAGGGAAGACCATGAGTTTTGGTGCTGCCTTCTGACCTGGATCCTGGACTAATTGCTCAGCCTCTTTGAGCCTCGGTTTGCATGTCGATGAAAAAGGGTGTGCGGCTCATCTTGCAGAATCTCACAGGTCTACCTGGAGGCAGGCGGCGTGGCCCTGTGGGCAGCTGTTTCCGTCATTCAGATGTGTGTTCTTCCCACCCAACTATTTGGGCGGCTCACACAGACCAAGGCCTCCACCAGGCTCTGGACAATCTGCAGGATAAGGCAGGGTCCCTAGCCCCAAGGACTCACCACCCATGCCAGGTGACAGTCACTTCAGCTGCTGATCATAACACAGTCTGGCAAAGGAGGGGCCCTGCCCAGGAGCCCAGCCTGCAGGGGTGTCCTGCAGCAAGTCCTAAGGAGATTGTGAGCCTGGAAGCCCAAAGGACAGTGCAAGGAGGGCACCGTCACAGGCAACTTCTCAGGGGCTGTGGACATGTGAGCCACTTTGGCTACAGCCCGTCGTTCACTGTGACCGTGGACCACACCAAGCCCCAGCGTTCTTCTTCCTCTATCTTGGACTAGATGGCCCCACCGCTCACACCCCTCCTCAGGGCTCCTGGCTAGCTGCTGTTCCACTCTGAAGCTATGGAGGAGGCAGGGGGCCCTGCTCAGGTCAGGCACTTGGCGAAGTCTCGCCTGCCTCTGCCTGCATCTCACTGAGGCTGGTGTTGAGTTATGGCTGACACCAGGGATGCTACAGAAGGTCAAACCAGCCTGCTATAGCCAGACCGGAGCTGTACCTTCAGGGCAGACGCAGAGCAGCCCCACGGGTCAGCTACAGTGAGGACAGGGAGCCGCAGGGCTGGCTGGGAAGGGAGTTGGGGGGCTGGCTGGAGTGGCAAGGGGGACTGGTCCTAGGAACCTTCCAGGGAGCTCCCACATCCACATTTCTATGGTTGCTGAGCTTCTTGACTTGCCACCCACCTCCACGGCTGGCTTGAGGTGGGGACCTGCCTCCCTCTCTTTCTTGTTCCCAAGCTTCCAGGCCAGATGACCTAGGAGGAACTTGGCTGGGCTCTGTCCCTGAGCTGGCCACCTGCCTGCATCATCCCTGGGGCCCTGGGGTCAGAGGCAGGACCCTCTCCTTCTCAAAGGGGTGAAGGGGAGCCCAGACTTTCGAGTCCACTGAGTCAGGTGACCTCTGCTGTGCAGCTAGACTCGCCTGCTGCGGACGGATCAGAGTCCCCACTCCCGGGGACTCCAGATATCTAGGTGTCTGTTCCTCACTGTCTCTAAACACCTCCCCCCCATTATTTCTCTCTGCCTCCCTCCTAAATTTGCATGTAGACATATCCTTCTGCAAATGTTTGCAGAGCACCCACTGTGCGCCAGGAATTGCTCTCAGCAGGGGGGAGCAGCTGGAGCAGGACAGACTAGAGGAGGGTAAGCAGCCATCACATCTCTTGGGCCTGGGTTGCCCCAGCCAGAGTCCCTTAACCTCCAAGGGATTTCACTGTGCTCGCCTTTCCTCCCTCTGCACTACATCAGGTATGTGCAGATGTGGAGAGCCCCTGGAGGGTCAGGAGAACCCCTTTGGTCTTGGGGCTCTTTAGCACACATCGTTGGGTGTGAGTTGCTCATAGCATCTGACTTACTCCTTGATATGTGGAGAAATTGTGCACCTCCCCAGAATTTTGCAGGTGTGTCAAGGCAATGCAGCAGCCCCAGGTCGCTGAGGGAGCTGGTGACACAGAGCCGGGCTTGCCCTGGGGGCTTGTGAGAAGTCCCCATAGCCCTGTGGGGCTCCTGGTGGCGGCCTAGCACAGTGGGTCCTCAGGAGGAGTCTGGGAGGATGGGTGGGTGGATGAACAAGGGAGCCAGCCTCTTCCCGGAGAGTCTGTATCTGTGACCCAATCAGCTCATATTCCAAGGTGTCCAATTGACTGTCTCTTTCTCTCCTTGAGGGCAAGGGCTCTGCCCACCTGACCTGCAGCCCCTGTGCCTAAGATAAAGTCTGGCATACAGTGTGTAGGTTGGGTCCACTGACACAGAACAAAAGACTGAATCAACTGATCATCTTCTAGTGTGGCTATGTCCCCACCATGGGGTTCCCCAGCTTACCACTCCCTGCTCAGGTCAACTACCACCTTCCTTTTGAAGGTGCTCTGGGGCGTGGGCTTCGTGTGTCTCGTGCCCTCATGGGGGGACTTTTCATTTATGTCACTTGTGGTTTTGAGGCCACTAGCTGGGTTTGGTGGGATGGAGTTACAGTAAGGTGTGGTCACAGAAGGTCGGTGTGGTGGGGAAGGGCCAGTCCCCAGGCTCTGGTGGAAGATTCCCCCACTCTTTTTTAAAATAAGCATCTTGCTTCTCCTCTGCTCCCTCACATCACTGAACTCCCGAGTCTCTGACTCCCACTCTCCGGGTCCGGCAGTGGCAGTGACTTTGCTAAGGATTCTGGCTGAAAAAGGTAGCCGTGTAATTACAGGTACTGGAAATAGTCCCGTTTCCCTTTTAACCTTCTCCTTCTATCCCCTTAAAAAACGAAAACAACAACAAAAATCCCCAGAAAAAACATTCAGCTGAAAAAAAGCTCTTAAACAGTCTTAGTTTAGTCTGCAGAGGCGTCTGGGTGGTGGGCCGTATGCATTTGCATTCCTCTGGAGTGTCGGGTTTCTGGGTTAGTGGTACATGGAGGGGGAAGCAAGAACTCTGCACAAAGCCATGTGTGTGCACAGTGGAATTCCAAATATCTCGGATGGCATGGGGTGGGTGCCCAGCACTGGGGCCCATTCCTAGGAGACAGCAGATCTTGTGCGATTTTGCCCTGACCTGCTAATTGTCACCGTGGTGTCTGATAGAGGAGAGTTTCAGCAGCCCAATACTTCAGACCTTTAGTGAACACTTAGTATGTGCTGAGGATTTGGCCACAATTAGGTAAGAAGGAGTTTGAGAAACTCACGAGTCGGTGAGGGAGGGGACACTGGGCAGCTCATTAATGCTGTATTTCGTCACATCTGAGACCATTGAAAATAAGGTTCGCCGTTTTTATATGGGCTGGCGGTTGTCTCTGTCATGTGTGGGAGATTCTAGGACCAGCCCAATGGCAGAGATGTTAAGATGCGAATTACGTGACCCTGAGTCAGTGAGAGACAGAGGATGGTGGACTGGCGGGAGTACTGCTGTGGTCACGGGAGAGGTCGTCCAGTGGCAGAGGGTATCTGAGTGGCGTTTTATGGGCAGAATGGGGTTGGGGGGAACTGCAGCAGCAATGTTAATACCAGTAAGTGCTGCTGACACGTAGCCCTCTGGGCTTTCAATGCACCACTAACCCTATGGGGGACAGCTGTGATGCTTTGTTTTATACAAGGGCCAAGGCCGACCCAGGTGATACATACCTGGGAATTGCACTGGGTAGGTGATTTAAATGCTTGTTCTCAGTGTGCTCCCATCCTGGAAGGGTTTGGTTGGCTCTTTATTGATAACCCATATCCGTGGGACTGAGTCCTCTGAGACTCAGGCTTGCTCCTCCTTTGTCTTGGACCCATCTCTGTAGCTTCTCTTTAGCCAGCACTTAGTATATACGAGGCATCCTCCAATCATCCTAATGAGATAGAGTTATTATCCTTGGTTTTCAGACAGGAAAACTGAGCGTCGGAGCTGGGATCGGAACCCAGAGTTGCCATCTCCAAGACCCTGTGCCCGTCTCTTAGGTTTGCAAGAGTTTTGCGGAGTCTCATTTGTCATTCCTGTCTGGAAAACTACCTGCTCACCTCCGATCTGTATCACCTACTGAGCTCTTGGCAAGAGGGATTTAAAAGTCCTAATCTGATGGTTGGTTATAGTGAGATGTTTATTTATGAAGAGGGCCCAGGGCTCACAGCCTGTGAGTTTTCTTTAAACCTATGAGAAAGAGAGTCATGGCCAGGCTGAAGGTGGAGGTGAGCTGGGAAGACTCTGCCTAAAGGGGGCGGTGGAGGAGGCCAAAACCACCTGCTGATTCTACCGTGGCTGAAAATTGGCAGACTATTCCAGAGGGTCCTGGGTCCCTGTCCGCAGGTGGCATGTGGTTTGGGCCTTGCTCTAACCACTCTGACAGTCAACGGGAGGGAGATGCCAGTCATGGAGGGAAGCAGCATATCAGGCCACCAGACACCTCCAGCCCCTTGCCTGCCCCACCCTTCCTGATGTGCTTCTTAGCCCCCTCCTTTTGTTGTCTGGCTGCGTCAGACGTCTGGGTTTGCAGGGAGGTTCCTGAATGGGCCTTAGAAATAGCTCACTCCCTTCCCGTGCCGCCAGCACTGACCCAGATGTGACCTTCCCCGTGGTGACAGTGTCTGGCTGTCACTCTTTGATGCTGGCAGTGGACGGGCTAGGCGGCCAACTCTCCCCAGCTCTGGCCTTCAGGGACTTTGCTGCTTCAGTAGTTGCCCGCCGGACTCCCCTTCTCTCTGCCATGTTGGATAGGGGAAACCCACGGATCTTCAGTCTGAGCATTCAGCCTTGCCCGCTCCCAAGAAGCTCCTTGGCTGAGGGGGCAGCTCTGAGCATTGGGATGGAACAGGCCAGTCCCTGCTGGGCCAAAGCTGGGCGGGGTGGGGGGTAGATCCACTGGTCCCTTTCGGTCCCTCTCGGCCCCCAGTCACTTCGCAGGGCACTCAGTCTCCATACAATCCTGAGAATCACTGGGGATTGTTCAGTCCGGCCGGCCTGTGTACAGAGCTACCCCCCAGGCCCTGTTGGCAGAGACCTCAGTGGGTCTCAGAAGATGCTCTGTGGAGCCCAGGCACCAAGGCTGACCTAAAGGCCAGAGGTCAGAGGTGGACCATGTATCTGCAAAGGGGTGTCTTAATTGCACATAATTTTTAGACTTCATGGAATTCAGATGTGAACTAAGTAGAAAACGACAAACACCAGACTAGGCGCAGTGGCTCATGCCTGTAATCCCAGTACTCTGGGAGGCCAAGGTGGGTGGATTGACCTGGCGGCTCTTGCTTGTAATCCCAGCATTCTGGGAGGCTAAGGCGGGTGGATTGGTGATTGAGGTCAGGAATTCTAAGCCACCCTCAGCGTCATGGAACATAAAGACTGAGACCCTGTATCTACTAAAAATAGAAAAATTAGCCATTCATTGTGTGGGCACCTGTAGTCCCAGCTACACGGGAGGCTGAGGCAAAAGAATCACTTGAGCTTAAGAGTTTGAGGTTGCTGTGAGCTATGATGCCACAGCACTCTACCCCAGGGATCAGAGTGAGACTCTGTCTCATATTTTTGGTTGCAGCCGTCATTATTGTTTGGCAGGCCCAGGCTGGATTTGAACCCGCCAGCTCAGGTGTACGTGGCTGGCGCCTTAGCCGGTTGAGCCACAGGCACCGAGCCAAGAGACTCTGTCTCATTTAAAAAAAGAGGCAAACACCAGACCCATCTCCCTCCAAGGAGATGGTCCCTCCCACACATGGCTGCCCTAGTGTCTCTGGGCACTGACAGCCAAGTTGGGCAGGCTCTGGGGAGATGGCCTTTGCTGGTCCTCCAGAGGACTGGTCTCCCAGGCCTCAGTGAGGCAATGCCACATCCACACCATTGAAAATTGCTGCTAAATTTCTACTGCCATTGTCCATGATGGCAGGGACTATACCACACGGAAGCCCCTTCCCCTTCCACCTTCCTCTCAGATCCTCTCTGTCCTCCAGGAAAGAGAAGCAGGGCACAGACCCCAAGGAGAGAGGTCACTTGCCAGTGATGCCCTTGGCCACCTGAAATCCAGTTGCAGAATCTCTCCTCCGGGCATCTGGGTTGCTCAATTGTGCTCACAATTCCTGGGTGTTTCAGATGGTGCCAAAGTTGGGAAGCTAATTTCTGGCAGATGGTGCAGCTGGAATGGGCTCCAGGTGGGCAGGACTCTGTCCTTATCACCCTGGGGACCCATCGCAGCATAGACCTGGCACATAGGAAGACTCAGAACCACTTGTGTCATCGATAAATTGCACCTCAATTAGCTGTTGGGGTCATTCCATCTGTGGTTCTGCTCTGTGGCGGGTCCTCTGCTCTTCCGCAGTCCTCAGTGAGGCTTTGATGAGGGTGTGGAGGTGTCTAGTGCCAGGGTACACATCCTTTGCCATTCTATATGGTGTCTCTCTGTGACCAGCTTCGGAAGAGTCAGCTTGTAAGGACTGTAGGTCCTGGACTCGGTGTACCCAACAATGAGGCCGTCTTGGGTAGGGATGGGCCAGAGTCAAGACAAAAGCCTGGTTGTGCCCTCGGAGAAAACCCAAACCTGGGTTTCCCTGAGGCTGAAACTGCCAGTGCCCAGCCTGTCTTGTTCCCATAAAGGGGACTTTGTGTGTGGCTCCTGGTGAAGGAGGCGGCCAGCCAGCATCTCCTGGCGCCCAGACTCTCTGGGAATGGGCGTGACCGCCTCAGAGCCGCAACTCCCTGCGACGGTAACTCTCGTGACCCCTGACTTCTGAGAGCCGACGCCAGGCCAGACGGTCGTGCTTAGGACAAGTCTGTTCTCCATGCCATGGGCTGGCGTGGTCTTGTCGGATCCAGACCAGACACATTCTTTCTTGGAAGGGCGAGTGGGGTGGGGGAGCCGGGTGCCTGGGCAGGCTGGCGGACAGGAGGTGCCTGGTGAGGGGTCTGTGCTGGGAAGCTCAGCCATCATGCTGGCTGCCGCGCCCTGAATGGATGGCCTATGTGTGTGGACACGGCGTGGCGGCCCAGGATTCCAGGGCTCGGCACAGGCGCTGATGGAGCCTCTTCTGCTCTCGTGCACACTCGAGTTTCTCCCTGCTGGGGCACTGGGCTTCCAGGGGCGATCTGTGCTCTGTCACCCAGCTTGAGCTAATGGCCCTGCTTTGGGCAGTGCAGGTGGAGGGGCCAACGCTGCTCCCTGCTTTCCAGGTGCCAGCTGGCCCTGAGCATTTGGGATTGTCGGGCTGTGTAAAGTTCAGCTCTGGCCACATTGGGGACTGAGTTCTCAAGGATTGAGAAGCGTGGAGGCCAGGTGTGTGGCGAGAGAGCTTTGGATCCACGGGGGGAGGTTCTGGAGCAAGTTAGGGACAGACAAATGGATGGCCAACTGCCCCTTCGGGAAGGAGGCATGGTTGGAGAGCCCTAGGCCCTGCTTTCATGGGAAGGGTGTTTCTGTGGAGCATGGTGGTGTGGGCAGGTGGCATCGTGGAACAGAAAGAGTTGCTCACTGAGTCAACAAGTGTTTATTGAGCACTTACTATGTGCCAGGTACTATGCCAGGCTCTGTCTGAGGCACAGGGTGACCCTGCCCCATGGAGCAGGTATTCTCACAGGGGGATGAGTCTTAAGCAGATAACCAATTGGACATCATCGCAAAGTGCCATGGAAATGTGCAGAGCAGAGCACAAGGGCAGGAGAGCTGGGGGCAGGGGACATTTGCTATCTTAAGTAGGATGGCTGGGAAAGGCCACAATGGTGTAGTGACCTCTGCACAGAGCCCTGAGGAAAGTGAGAGAAAAGCCTCCTGGCCACTCAGGCCCAGTGTACCCAGAGCCAGGCAGAGGCCTTGGGAAATGCAAAGCCCCTGGGGCAGGAGCTGAGCATGTGCCAGGGACAGCCAGAGGCTGCACGGAAGGAGAGGAGGGCAGTAGAGGGGATAGGAGGTGACAGCGGCAGGTCTGGGGGTCACCGTAACCACTGGCTCTTCCTCAAGTGGGACCCCAGGGAAGGCTGGGCAGAGGAGGGACAGACAAACGGATGGCCGACTCTCTCTGGGAGTCTACTGGGGATTCAGACTGGGGAAGGAAGGAGGCTGCTGCTGTCACAAGGTGCCAGGGGCTGCTGCCGGACCCCAGGAGAAGCAATGAGGTGATGAGGGCAACCTGATCCTGAATAAATTAAAGGCAGGACTGGCAAGGTGTGTTCCTGGATAGACTTGGGGTTCTGCGCATAACTTGCACATTGAATGAGGGGGTTTCCCTCTGGGCATTTATTTGGCGCCTACTGTGTGCCAGGCTCTTGGCCTCCTTCCAGCAGGAAGACAGGTATGAAAATCAATGGTCATAGCGCGTCTCCTGCTGGACTGAGCCCACTCGGGGACGGGGACTCTCGGGCTCGGCACACATTTGAGGGCGAATAATGGAAAGAATCACAGGCACAGAGCAGCTTATCTGAATGAGGCTGGGCAGAGGTCAGAAGACTTTCCAGAGGGAACCAGAGCCCTGTTTCAAAGGCTCGTGGGACACATCTTGATAAAGGAGCAAGGACATTCCAGGGAAGAAGCTGAACAAAGAAGCGGTGTCTTTAGAAAGCTTGACTTGCTGGTTGGTTAGGACTCTTCCAGTTGCAAGGGCCAAAAACTCTAGTCCAAACATGCTTAAACAAAAAAGAGACTGGTTTGCTGAACTGTGAATAGAAAAGTCAAGGGGTTTCAGGCATAGCTGAGTCTAGGGGCTGAAACCCTGGCATTAGCAATCATGTGTCTTTCTCTGTTGAAGCTTGTGGATTTTTTTTCTTTTGGGCCCCTTTCTCAGGATGTCATTTAAGTGAAAGTCCCAGGATTTGGCTGTTACTGGTCCTATCTACTCACTATCTGGGGGGGTATGTGACACTCCAACATAGCAGACTGAGGTCATGCCTTCCCCCTGGGGAAGAGAGGGATCCTCAAAATAAAAAATGAGGTGCATCACCAGAATGAGATGAACCAGGTTCTAGGGCAAAGGAGCCCTGCGACTCATGAAGGGACACTGTATTTTCATAGGGTGGTTGTGTGTCTTGTTGGGAAAGGGCAATAGCAGGGGCGGGGTGGGGAGTGAGGGGCGGGGTGGGGAGTGGTGGAAAGGCAGAACCAGGTCATAAAACGCCTTTATATGCGAAAGTCCAGGGTTGTTCTGCAGGTGACCCGTGCTGGTGGTAGGTAAGCAGGGTGTATTTCTAGAAACAGTCAGTTGCCCAGTAAGGCTGCCTTTCCCTTGGGTGGCCCTGGGCTGGCACTAAGTTCCCTGCGGTTGAATTTTTTTCTCCATAAAAACACGAGGGGAAGCTGTAGCCTGGTCCCCATATCTGCCCTGACTTCCTCAGGAGCTAAGAAGAAGCTGGTTCCTGCACCCCCAGGTTCTGTCAGGATCAAATGTCATGGCGAGGAGAGGTGGCCAGCCCAGTGTCCTGGGTCCTGCCCAGAAAGAGTATGGGGTCCATGAGGTCAGAGTGACCTGGCCCCTCCACCTCCCTTGTGCTGTCTGTCCCCAGGAGCGTGGCTGGTACAGTGTTCTCGGTGGGGCTGAGTTTACCCTTCTCTGCCTTTGGTTGATTGGGCCTTTGGTGCTCATGACAACACTTCTTGAGTAAAAGAGTCACCCTGTGGGACCTTTAGAAAGATCTGAGTTTATTCTCAACATCACCCGAGGGCTGGACATGTCACTTTTCCCCAGGCCCTCTGTCGGGTGGACACTTTTGTGGGTCACTGACCCTGTGGAAGCACTTGGAGCCACCTGGAGTGACCACAGAGAAGTCGGTGGGTGGTATCCAAGCAGTCATTCCAAACTTCCTCTGGCACAGTGCCCAAAGCCATGACCAGAAGGGATATAGTGGTGGAGGGTGGACCTCGCTACCCCCCAGTTGCTGTCTGCAATGTTCTCCCTGATGGGTGGGCTGGGCCCAGGAGAGCTGGGTAGCCCAAACCTGAGAAGCTGGGACTCCCACAGGCCCTGTGGCAGCTGCCAGGCCCAGCTTCCCGAGGGAGCCGCTGGGACAGAGTCCTCCTTGCTCAACCGCCTCTGGAGCTAAACACCAGCCGGGCAGAAGTGGTAAGCCCGACTGTTTCCAAGGGGCTTTCCTTGTTCCTGTAGTTTAGTCTACACTGGTTTAGTTTGAGAGACTTATTGCCTCTGAGTCAAAACACAAAAATCCCCCTGGACGCACCATGGTGTTTGCTGCCAGAGGAGCAGCTGGTGCCTTCTCTGGGATGGAGTGGGGTCCCTAATCCTTCCTTTCCTGGGTGCAGCCCTCATCCAGTCCTCCAGGTCAGGGAGGCACCTGGGCCTCAAGACCCCCGAGTCACCCCCACCTCAGGACCTTTGCTTTGTGGCAGGTGCTCAGCAGCAGGATGATTCCTGTGCCATGGTTTCTCGGGGACGGAATGAGCACACCGCCAGCCTTGCCTGTGTGCAGTGCAGTTGAGCCTCCCAGGGTGAACCTTTAAGCCAACAGCCTCCAGAGTAGCCACTTGGGGGCGGCCCACTGGGGTGTGGGGAAAAATTACTAGTTTTATTTTTCTCTCATCTGATTTCATTTCTATTTGGGGGGATATTGGTTTCATAATGTTCATCTTCTGTTGATTTGGACGGGTGTGAATATCATATGCACATCTTTTGCGGGCTCTACCTCCAAGGTGATTGCCAGGCAGGTGGATAAAAAGGAAAGGATGGCAACTGCTAGAAGTGAGGTTTGTAAAGGGAGGGGGTGCCGCTGGGGGTCCAGGGAAGGTCAAGGGGGGGAGGGGCAGGCAGACAGCAGGTGTCACCACTGGTCTGTGCTCCGGGCACAATTTATCTTCCCAGTATGCACAGAGGCTACGGAGTCTGCTAAACTGGACTCTTGGTGGAATTTGGGGGAGAGGTTTGGCCCCAGTTTCTCCAGTGATAGACACCATTTCCTAAGGTCTCAACCAAGGGTCAGCCAACTTTAAGGGCCAGATAGTAAATATTTAGGCTCTGCGGACCATACAGTGTCTTCTGCAGCTACTCAGCTCTGCCCTTGTGGCATGAAAGCAGCTACACACAATTTGTAAGCAATGAGCCTGGCTGTGTGTCAATAAAACTTTATTTACAACAACAAGAGGCCTCGTTTGGCCCATGGGCCACAATTTACCTAACCTTGGTCTAGATTAGGATGGCCCCCACTGGTGTTCAGAACCAGTTTCCCACCACAGTGAAAACCCCTGATCTTGGATTCATGAATGGGGTTCTGACTCTAGTCAGACTATACCTTGGGAGACTTGGGGTGGCAGAGTGTGGACCCCACAGAGGGTTTGTATAGCTGCAGCAGGTAGGCAAACAGCCCCTAACGCCAGATGGGGAAACGCTCTCAGCTCTGCAGCACTCTGTACACTCTGTACACCCCCCTTTAGTGCCATACAAACATGGCCGTGGGGGAGGATTTGTACTGGAGCCGAAGGAGGAGACAGGCCCAGCTTGTCACAGCAGCTGAGCCAAAAGAGATTCAGAGGCCTTCCAAACTGGTGTCCCTCAGCACATTGTGAAAAGATGTGCCTCGGGAAAAATGTCTCCTCTTCAAGTTTGGGAACTGCTAAAATTAAACAGAACCCACAAGCTTCTGTCCTGCAGGACTTCTCTGAGCCTTTAAAGTGGGCTGTAAAGTGGGCTTTAAAGTGGGTTGTAACTCTCTAGGAGGGGATATAATATTTCCTCAGACGGAGAAATAATTTTCAGGTGCTTAAGAATCTGTCGCACTCACTTTAGGGGAGAACAGATCTTCACTGTCTCCTTTTGTGGCTGAGGGGTTCGTGGTAGGGGGCGAAGCTGGAGAGGGAGGCACAGGTGATATCCTGAGTGGGTAGATGGTGTGGAGGCCTCAGTCACTCACCCCTGGAAGGCAGTGATGGAGCGCTCAGGGGAGGTGATGCTGGGCGGCAGGTAGGAGGACCTGAGAAAGGCAGGAGGGAAAGAGCATTTCAGGAGAAGGACCTGACCACAGTCAGAAGTTAGTGCTGGAGTCCAGGATCTTGGCCTTGGATGAACAACAGGTGGGACCACCATCAGGCTGGGCGGATGGTAGGCTCTGCTCTGGTGTGGACATGTTAGGGGGCAGCTGGAGAGAATATTCCGTGGGTAGTGTAACTCTATAACATTTTATTCCCCAAACTTTGATGCTATGAAGCTCTTGGAATCTTTTCTGGGACTGAGTCCTAGAGTCCAGGGAGGGAAATTGCCGTGGATGGTGGGACAGCTCGTTCAGAGTGCCCAGGAGAGGTGGCCACAGGTTTTGCACAGAGGAAAAGGGAAACCTGACCCTCTGAGTGGGTCTCATAACACAATTCCGGGAACACAAGGAGTCTCTTCTTATAGACGTTTGTTGCACATTAGCAGCTTAAATAATTGCTAAGTGCGTGATCATGGTGAGGAATTGGAATGAGGCACGATGTGCAAACACAAGGAGTACAAACTGCCTGGCTCCCGCCACCCAGGGAGACGCACCAGCACTCTGACAGCCAACCTTGTCCTGCGGGCACACGTGTGTTCCGAAGTTTACACGGACACATGTTGTCTGCCAGCTCTCTTCCCTTCCTCTCGCTCCGTCCCAAACCCATGCTAACCTGGAGTATGTTCTTCTGAACTTGTTTTAAAAATTGTGGTGAAATCTACATACACATAAAATTCACCATTGACCATTGTAAATATTAGGTCATAGTGTTAAGTACCTTGCTGGGTCATATGATAATTCTATTTTGGATGGTTTCAGGAGCCACCATACTGTTTTCCATAGTGACTACACCATTTTGCATTCCTACCAACAGTGCACAAGGGCTCCAGTTTCTCCACATCCTTGCCAACACTTGTAATTTTCTTTCTTTTTTTTTTTTTATTGCAGACTTTTGTAAAAAACATAAACCTTTTACTGAAGGACAGTTCTCCCAGGATAGTTCCACACCTCCCTGCCTGCCTGGCATATATGTACGTATCTGTGGGGATGCCATTATTTTATTATTATTATTCTACCCTGCTCTGTTCACTGAATTCCCTGGAAGTGTCTCCAGGCTCACTGATGTGGTTCTTTTCATTTCTGGCTAATGGTACAGACATATCAGAGCCATCCACCTGCATGACCTTCCACCAATGACAATGCACTTCATTTGGAGTTGCAGAAAACGGCCACTTCTCTGTGATAAACATCCTTTTATGGGCATCCTTCTGTGACTTGGTGCTTAGTCTTAGGGGCTCAAGTGCCAGGAGTGGAATTGCTGGGTCAGTTGCCTGATTTTTTTCCCCCAGAGATGTGTGATTTATAGTCCCCCAGACACTCGGGTGCTTATTCCTCCCCTACCCCGAGCAGGAGATATCATCTCTGTATCAACCCCCCAGCAGAAATCTGGGAGGGTGCAAAATAATATGTGATTATTCTTCTAATTTCATGTGCCTCTGTCTACTTGGGAGGTTGAGCATCTCTGCATATGTGCTTATTTGCTGTTTGCATTTACTATTTGACTATCATGCAATAAAAGGACTCAAACCCTATGCGCCAGACTGTTGACAGTTGTTCATTTTGAGTGTTGAAAATATGCGCATCTTTTGTACATGTTTGAACTACACATTTTCAAGATAAAAAAAAAAGCTCAATGAAAGTGTTTTAGGAAGGTTGGTTTGAGTGGGCTGGGGTCACAGAGGGAGACCAGTTGGGAGACTCTCACAGCAGCCTTGCAAGTGATAATGACTTGAGCAGGAAGAGTGAAGGCCGCTTTGAGCAATGATAGGGGCAGGGTGGGAATTTACAACATTCTGCACTAAGGTGCAGACAAGAGGTTTGAATCTGGAAGGCTGGGAGGGAACTTTTGAGTCTCTGCGGGGTGGGAGGTGAGTGGTGGACGGGGTTGCTGCCAGGGAGATTCTGTGTGGTAGACAGGTCAAGTGCAAGAGAAGACACTTTCTGCCACAGCACAGGAGCTCAGGAGGGGACATGTGGAGGAAGGGACCCTAGAGAATAGGTGTGAGGGGCAGGAAGAAGAATGGGCTGAGGAGGTGGGAGGTGCCTCGTACATAGTACACTGTCACCGAGACTAAGGAGCCTTCCAAGTCAAGGACATGGTTGGTATTTTCAGACATGGCTGAGAGGTAAAGAGGATGCTTTTTTTAGGCCTGTTCAATTTATCGATTAGAAGGCCATGACTTTGGAAGAACAGTTTCCCTACAGGGGCTGGTTCTGCAGCCCGAGTGCGTGGAGGGTGACAGGGGCCACAGGAAGTGTGGTGGTGGTAGCAGGAGAGGGCATTGGCCATGGGCCATATTGGTACCCCAGGCTCTGTCCTGGGCTCTAGGACTCATTCTTGGGTTCAATACTCTTCACCAGGAAGTGCAGGCCGTGCCAGGTGCCACCAATCCCTAGGTGTCTGAGAATGGGCCTCCCAGGTTCACGGTCCATGGGGGAAATGGCCAGAAACTCGGAAAGCACCTTCCTCTGAGAACCTCTGTCTACCCCGTTCAGCGTCTGCTCCTAGAGCAGACCCCAGGGAGCGGCAGAGACATGAGTCATTTCCTGGACAGCAACCTGTCCCCGTGTCTTAGCTGTTTTAGGCTTGGTCTTTTCTACATGTATCTTCTTTTTCAAGTCCACTTCTGTTTCCTGCCAGTTCTGTCTCCGTGTCAGCCCTGTGAAGCACCCACGGCGAGCGGTAGCTTGTGAGTGCGCCACGCCACGTCGCCCTGGGAAGAGGGCGGCCTCTTTCCTATTCCAACTGCAAAGAAAGGAGCTTGGCAAAGAGGCCCAAGGAGCCCGTTAGCCTGACCAACGGGACATTCTCCTCTACCGGGCAGACCTTCCCTTCAGCTCAGCTCCTGGGAGAGAGCTCAGTCGAGGAGTAGACAGCCTTGGAGGTGGCTTAAAGAGGCGGACAGGGCAAGGCCAGGCGGAGCAGCTGCTGCTCTTAGCTTTTTTTTAGCATTTGTTCCCGTAGCATCAGGTTAGAAAGACTCACCCCTCTCTCATCACTTAATTTTTCTATGCCTCAGGTTTATCTTCCTTTATTTTCGTATAAAACAAAGCATTTTTTTAATCATGGCAAATATACATGGCACACAGTTTACCATCTTAGAACCATTTTTTTTTTTTTTTTTTTTTTTTAGATACAGAGTCTCACTTTATCACCCTCAGTAGAGTGCCGTGGCGTCACACAACTCACAGCAACCTCCAACTCCTGGGCTTAGGCGATTCTCTTGCCTCAGCCTCCCGAGTAGCTGGGACCACAGGTGCCCGCCACAACGCCCGGCTATTTTTTGTTGCAGTTTGGCCGGGGCCTGGTTTGAACCCACCACCCTCGGTATATGGGGCCGGTGCCCTACCCACTGAGCCACAGGCGCCACCCTTAGAACCATTTTTAAGAGTTCAGTTTACTCGCACTACTACACTGATAATGTTGCACAGCCATCACTTTATCCATCTCCAGAGACTTTTCATCTTCCCCAATAGAAACTATTCCTGCTAAACACTAACTCCCTGTTCCTCCTTGCCCCAGGCCCTGGCAACCGCCATTTTGCTTTCTGTCTCTGAATCCAACTCCTCTGGGAACCTCATATGAGTGGAATCGTACACTATTTATCTTTTCGTGATTGGCTTATTGCATTTTGCATAATGTCCTCAGGGTTCATCTACGTTGTGGCAAGTGTCAGAATCCCTTCCTTCTTAAGGCTGAGTAATTACAGTGTATGCATAGACCACATTCTGTTTATCTATTCTTCTGTCAATGGACATTGGGTCGCCTCTACTTTTTGGCCGTCATGAATAGTGCTGCTGTGAATGTGGGTGTACAAATATCTGTTCAAGACCCTGCTTTCCCCACATCACAAAGTCCCAAAGCTGCAGACGGTGGCATGGGTGCAGAGACAAGGGAACACTTTTATACTCTAATACAGCCTTTTTGGAAAGAAGTATGGAGACTCCTCAAAGAGCTAAAAGTAGACCTTCCATTTGATCCAGCAATGTTGCTGCCAGGTATCTACCCCCAAGGAAAAAAAATCATTTATCACAAGGACTTTTGCACTTGAATGTTTACAGCAGCTCAATTCACAATTGGAAAGATCTGAAAACAACCCAAATGCCCGTCAACCCATGAATGGATTAATAAATTGTGGTATATGTATACCATGAAATACTATTCAGACATAAAAAAGATGGAGTCTCGGCTTGGCGCCTGTAGCTTAGCAGCTAGGGCGCTGGCCGTATACACTGGGGCTGGTGGGTTCGAACCTAGTTGGGGCCTGCCAAACAACAATGACAACTACACCCAGAAAATAGCCAGGTGTTGTGGTGGGCGCCTGCAGTCCCAGCTACTTGGGAGGCTGAGGCAAGAGAATTGCTTAAGCCCAAGAGTTTGAGGTTGCTGTGAGCTGTGACGCCACGGCACTCTACCGAGGGTAACATAGTGAGACTCTGTCTCATAATAATAATAATAACAAAGATGGCATCTTTACGTCTTTTGTATTTACCTGGATGGAGTGGGATAACTACTCCTAAATATCTCAAGTATAGAAAAACAAGCACCCCAGATACTCAGTACTCATGTGAAACCAGTAGATGAACAACTACACACCCACACAGGAGGAAAAACACAATTAAATTCAAGAAGAGGGGAAGGAGCTCAGTAAGCCCCCACCTAACAGGTACAATGTAGGGGTACATGATACACCTTCTGGCTGAAGGACCCAACTGCAACTCAGGACTTTTCCTAACAAACCACAATGTAACCTAAACTTATGTACCCTTAAATTACTCCGAAATAAAAAAATTATAAAAAAAAGACCCTACTTTCAATTCATTTGGGGGTATACCCCAGAAATAGAATTGCTGGATCATATAGTAATTCTGGCTTGACTTATTTGAGGAACCATAATACCATTATCCACAGTAGCTATACCATTTTACAGAATGAAGCATTTTGATTGGGTGATCTTTTTTTTTTTTAAACTATTTATTTTTTATTTTTTTTGAGACAGAGCCTCAAGCTGTCGCCCTGGGTAGAGTGCTGTGGCATCACAGCTCACAGCAACCTCCAAATCCTCGCCTTAAGCGATTCTCTTGCCTCAGCCTCCCAAGTAGCTGGGATTATAGGCACCTGCCACAACGCCCAGCTATTTTTGGTTGTAGTTGTAGTTGTTTGGCAGGCACAGGGTGGATTGGAACCCACCAGCTCTGGTGTATGTGGCTGGCATACCTTTATGCTTTAAAAGAATGCTGTGGTTCTGGCTCAGAGCCCATAGCTCAGTGGTTAGGGCTCCAGCCACATATACCGAGGCAGGTGGGTATGAACCCAGTCCAGACCTGCTAAACAACAATGACAACCGCAATAAAAAAAAATAGCCAGGCATTGTGGCAGGCGCCTGTGGTCCCAGCTTCTTGGGAGTTTGAGGCTGCTGTGAGCTGTGATGCCCCGGCACTCTACCGGGGGCAACATAGCGAGACTCTGACTCAAAAAGAAAAAGAATGTTGTAGTTCTTTGGTCAGTGGTTGGAAGATGATGTTTGAAGCTAAGATTTGAACATTTGATGTCCTGTGAACAATAACAGTGACAGCCACCACCTGAAGCATTAATGTATGCCAAATACAATGTGTTCAGCAGTGCCCTGCACACAGTGGGAGCCCTGTGAGCATCATTTGAGGACCTATCATGTGCGGGGAGCTGTTAGAATCTTCATGAATATTTATAACCTTTTTGATTCCCTCTGCATTCTTCCAGAACAAGAATTTTTTTTTTTATTGTTGGGGATTCATTGCGGGTACAAGAAACCAGGTTACACTGATTGCATTTGTTAGGTAAAGTCCCTCTTACAATCGTGTTTTGCCCCCAAAAGGTGTGGCACACACCAAGACTCCACCCCCCTCGCTCCTTCCCTCTCTCTGCTCTTCCTTTCCCCACCCCTCCCTCATTCTTTCTCTATCTGCTCTCCCCTTCTCCCACCCCCACTGTGTCAATAATTGTCACTAATTGTCTTCATATCAAACTTGAGTACATGGGATTCATGCTTCTCCATTCTTGTGATGCTTAACTAAGAATAATGTGTTCCACTTCCATCCAGGTTAATACAAAGACTGTAAAGTCTCCATCTTTTTAATGGCTGAATAGTATTCCATAGTGTACATATACCACAGCTTGTTAATCCATTCCTGGGTCGGTGGGCACTTAGGCTGTTTCCGCATTTTGCCGATTGTAAATTGAGCTGCAATAAACAGTCTAGTGCAAGTGTCCTTATGATAAAAGGATTTTTTTCCTTCTGGGTAGATGCCCAGTAATGGGATTGCAGGATCAAATGGGAGGTCTAGCTTGAGTTCTTTGAG
>CAUYRH010077552.1:0-13468 GCA_963574655.1 Perodicticus potto
CTTGGTTTAATACATTAAAATGACATAATTCAATCCAATCATGCATCACTTTCAGAGACACAGTGTAACTGGAAATATTTTTGCCATTGTAGTGGATATTCTAAAAAGCAAACTCCTATGGGTGCTCCTGAGCTTTCAAAATAAAAAGAAAAGAAACAGGCACCACAGTTCTCTAAAGATGGCTGTGTTTCGCACACCTTTGGAAAAACAATTCAAATAGCCTTCAAGAGTTTCAGTTTGCACTGTAACATGGGTTTCCTCTCCCTCAGTCTGCTTGTGGACTTCTTAGGTCACTTGACTAGAAGCCTGTTTTCATCGCTTCTTTGCTAAGTGCTGTTGGTACTTTGTAGGCTACACGTTTTAAACTTCTGTAAAGAACATTGCAAGCTATTTCATGTAATTTAATTTTGTGCTGAAAATTCTTCAAAAGATTTTATAACTAATACAATATTTGAAATGAGTCTTCAAATTCAATTGTTGTTATACCATATTGTTGCTTTCTCCAACTTTATCTACAAATGATCTAATTCCTGGTAAATTTA
The DNA here is from genome assembly GCA_963574655.1 of Perodicticus potto. Taxonomy (NCBI): domain Eukaryota; kingdom Metazoa; phylum Chordata; class Mammalia; order Primates; family Lorisidae; genus Perodicticus; species Perodicticus potto. The sequence continues at coordinate 543 of CAUYRH010077552.1, forward strand.
AGAGAGATCCAAGGACTGGCACTCTTCTAATAAAGCCAACCAACACAGGAAAGAAGCCCCTGAATAAGAGAAAGAATCCATAAATTTCAAAGATCATGCCTATTAAAGGCTAGCCAATAAGGACTACAAACACACCACCCAGAAAAAGTCCTGTAGCTTTCATTTTATGTTTTTGGAAGAAGAATCTGAATGTTCTTACTAAGCCAATTACAAAAGCCAGGCCAGCCACAAATAAAACCTTTTATCTAAACAGAAAGTTGACAGGTTTCATTCATTTCCAATAGCCAGTAGTGCTTTGTCAAAAAAGAGAATCATTCCAAAGAATAGGGAAAACACTCCAAATCCTGTTAATCCTATTCCAATTTTCTGAGTGTCCGTTAGGGAGATAATGGCTGCAGTGGTGAGGGCAGTGGTGGAACCAGCTCGGAACGGCCAGGGTGGGAAGCTGAGTCGGGAGAAATGAGACTGGGAGGCCTGTGTTCTTTTCTTTCATCGCAAAAAGGAGATTGGCTATATTAGTCAAAGTAGGAGAAATTCAGAAGGAAAGTAGCATATAAAAACCAGAGGCCAATACTTTCAATAGACTTAATTTTTTAAATATTTATTTATATTTTGAGACAGTCTTGCTCTCTTGTCCCAGGCTAGAGTGCTGTGGCATCAGCCTATCTCACAGCAACCTCAAACTCTTGGGCTCAAGTGATCCTCCTGCCTTGGCCTCCCATTGGCCTCTCATTGCAGGCTTGACCCACCACAACCGGCCTTGCTTACTCTATTTTATTTATTTATTTATTTTTTATTAAATCATAGCTATGTACAATCATGCATTTATGGGGTAAAATGTGCTGGTTTTATATGCAGTTTGAAATACTTACAACAAACTGGTCAACATAGCCTTAACTGCCTAGACTTACTTTAAAAAGCAAAGAAACTGTTGAGAGCTAGAGTTGCATTTTATGCACGCCTCTAACTTACATTAGCACCTAATGCATCGTGTTTATTTCTTGTTGTATGGAGGTATATGGAGGTAACCTTTGTAGGAACTATTCTCTTCCCGTTTTACTTTTATTCTTACCAAGCATTCTGTGATTACTTATCTGGAAATACTTGATTGGACCCAAGCTGACAAGTGCTTGTTTTCCCTCCTGAAGCAAAAGCCTATTAACACTTCAAAAAGTTTCAAACCATAAGATTTCTATTACTCAAACACTTTTTTTTTTTTGAGGCAGATTCTCACTTTGTCATCCTCAGTAGAGTGCTAGAGTGCCATGGCGTGGTATCTCACAGCAACCTCAAACTCCTGGGCTCAAGCAATTCTCTTGCCCTGCCCTCCCTGGTAGCTGGGACTATAGATGCCCACCACAATACCTGGCTACTTTTAGAGACAAGGTCTTGCTCTGGCTTAGGCTGGTCTCAAACTCATGAGCTCAGGCAATCCACCTACCTCAGCCTCCCAGAGTGCTGGGATTACAGGCGTGAGCAACCGCGCCTGGCATATTACTCAAATATTCTCTCCAATTCAGATTGACAGAGCTCCCACTCTGTCAGACACTTACTGAAAGAGCATGTTCATCTGTCTTTAGAAAATTGTAACGCCGAACATGTAAAGCTATATTTAAAAATTTTATCACCAGATAAAAACAAAAAAAATAAAAATTTTATTGCCAGAGTACCAAAAAATGAAAAACAGGAAAATTATGTTTTTTCAGAAATCAGTTTATTTTCACAGGTTCAGTGTTTATTGAGGACCAGCTGTGTGTGAGACATTAATGCTGTCAGACCATCTTTTGCTTGTTTGAGACAAAGTCTCACTCTATTGCCTAGGCCGGAGTGCCCTGGCCTCAGCCTAGCTCACAGCAAACTCCAGCTCCTGGGTTCAAGTGATTCTCCTGCCTCAGCCTCCCAAGTAGCTGGGACTATAGGAGCTCGCCACCACACCCAGCTAATTTTTCTATTTTTAGTAGAGATAGGGTCTTGTTCTTGCTCATATGGGTCTCAGGGTGGTCTCAAAGTCTTGACCTCAAGTGATCCTCCTGCCTTGGCCTCCTAGAGTGCTAGGATTACAAGTGTGAGCCATCATGCCCAGCCCAGCCCATCTTTTTTTTTGAGACAGAGCCTCAAGCTGTCACCCTGGGTAGAGTGCTGTGGCTTCACAACTCACAGCAACCTCCAACTCCTGGGCTCAAGAGATTCTCCTGCTTCCACCTCCCAAGTAGCTGGGACCACAGGCGCTTGCCACAATGCCCGGCTATTTTTTGGTTGCAACCGTCATTGTTTGGAGGGCTGGGCTGGATTCGAACCTGCTAGTTCAGGTGTGTGTGGCTGGTGCCTTAGCCTCTTGAGCCACAGGTGCTGAGCCAGGCCATCTTTAATAACATATAAATATGCAAAGTTTTAACCTTGGATTTCTTGGTAGGTATACAGACATTTCCATCAGTATAAAAGTAAAAAGATCAGCTGGGCTTGGTAGCTCCACCTGTAATTATAGCACTCTGGAAGAGTGAGGTGGGTGAATTGCTTAAGCCAGGAGTTTGAGACCACCCTAAGCAAGAGTGAGACCACAGTCTCTACTAAAAATAGAAAAACTAGCCAGGTATTGTAGTGGGTGCCTTTAGTCCCAGCTGCAGAGAGACTGAGTTGGGAGAATTGGTCGAACCCAGGTGTTTGAGGTTGCTGTGAGCTATGATATAACGGCACTCTACTCAGGGTGACAGAGTGAGACTTTCAAAAAAATAAAAATAAAGAAAATGGTTCAAGTAGCTTGATATAATATCCCATAGCCAGTTCTATATTTCTGTGTGTACAAAATCAAGAAGAACCTCTTATTTCCTCTAGAGTGGGGTCAGAGGGTGTTGTATCCCAGTGTGCATGCCTTGAGCACTTCTGTGTGCTGTACCAGGTTTTGAGTGGATGTCTCATTGAATCCTTGCAGCTGTCCTGAAACACAGCCATTCTTATGCCTCTTTCACAGTTGACAGCTAAGTTCCTTGTGCAATGTCGGACAGCATCAGTCAGGGTTCATATTTCTAGTTGTGGACTCCAAGATCCTTGCCACTAACCGCCACACTCCAAAGGTGTTTGCATGAAGGGGGTCCTGTGCTTTTGACTTTGTAGCCTCTGAAGCTTCAATACCTCTGGGTTTCGTGGAAGGTATAGACAAGGAAACATGAAAAGTAACAGTCATGATAAACGTATCAGTATTAATCATTTAATGATTAATATTAATATCAATTGTAGGAAAAATGATAATAGAATTAGCTAATATTATGATAGTAATGTTAATAGTACTAATGGTATAAGTTATACATTAATAATAAAGCAGCTACTATCAATTGCCCTTGTTGTATGCTATAGAAATTTCTGTGCCTTAAACATATATTCATTCAAATGGCTTAAAACAAAATGTGAGAGAAAAGCCGGATATAAGGGTGTTGAGAGGCGTACTGGGAAGCTGAATGGCACATTTTTTACCTATCAAAGAAGACATCAACAATGTTAAACATACTGATGCTTGTAGTTTGGGGGGATAAATCTGAATTTTAATTTTTAATTTTAATTTTTATATTTAAATTCTACAGGTTTCGCTTTGGTGTCCGATGGCATGTCCAATGGCAGTGCAAGGTGATCGCATTTGGCTCCTTTTTCTCAGTAATATATGAGGAAGATAGTGGCGGCCCAGACGGTGCATTCCTCAGCAGACTGTCTCCCCCTTCATGTGTATTTGCTCTCATGGGGCTTAAAGTAAGAGCAGCAGGCAGGATTCTTCTTTGGTTTATTTTCAGTATCTCAGCAGTTAGCCCCACAGATAATTTCTTGGTGTCATGGCTTCTATAAATTGTCATCTTTGTACTCTGGGGTTACAAAAATCATATTTGTGTTCTAGTGTCCACTGGAGCTGACTTTGGGTTTGGAATACAAATCTCTGCTTTGGATGTTTTCAACCTGTGTATCATTTTTTGCTTGATGTCGTCTATTGCTGTTTGTTAATCCTTTCTCTATCTACATTTGAATCATCTGGTGAGTTAAAAAAAAAAAAGCATGGACTCAATTTCTACTGATTTAATTGATCTGTTATTTTTAAACAGACTCTCCAGAAGATTCAAGTTTGCTGCCACTGATTTCCTGAGTGCCCAGCATTTTATTAGCTTTCTGTCTCAGAATTCTAATATCTTTACCCCTTAGTATACCAATGGATGACATCCACATAGAATTTCCTCAGCATAGTCGTCTGAATTAAGTTTATAAAGCTCAGGCCAAATATGCAAAACACAGAATTGGAGGAATGATTCAGGTTCTCTAGTAAACAATTCTATCAGCACTAAGAAACCAGGGTAGCCCTGTGTGGCTTTCAGCTTAATTTTATATATTTTTTAATTTTTAAAATTATTATTTTTATTTTATTGTTATTTTTCCCCTCCCCTTCTGCCCCTCCCACCTACTTGATTTCCATTGAGTTTTCCTACCAAATGTGTACACAGGTGTTGATAGATTAGTTCCAGTTTAAGAGTGAGTGCATGTGGTGTTTGCTTTTCCAGTCTTATGAAACTTCACTTAGAAGAATGGTCTCCAGTTCTATCCACATTGTTGCAAAAGGTATTAGTTCACCATTTTATTTTATTTGTGTACCATGTTTTATTAATCCACTCATACATCGATGGGCAATTGGGTTGAATGTGAATTGTGCTGCAATAAACATTTGCGTGCATGTGTCTTTTTGAGAAAAGGACTTTTTTCCTTTGGAAATACCTAATAGTGGGATTGCTAGGTCAAATGGATCTACTTTTGGTTCTTTGAGATATCACCATACAACTTTCTTTCTTTCTTTTTGAGACAGAGTCTCACTCAGTCATCCTGGGATTGAGTGCCAGGGCTTCATAGCTCACAGTGACCTCAGACTCTTGGATTCAGTTAGTTCTCTTGCCTCAGCCTCCGAGTAGCTGGGACTACGGTGCCTGCCCCGTTATTTTTAGAGACAGAGTCTCACTCTTGCTCAGGCTGGTCTTGAACTCTTGTGTTGAAGTAGTGCACCTGGCTTGGCTTCCCAGAGTGCTGGGATTATAGGTGTGAGCCACCACACCCAGCCCTTACCATACAACTTTTCATAGAGGTTGTACTAGTTTGCAGTCCCAACAATGTAAGAGTGTTTCTTTCTCTCCACATCCACACCAGCATCTGTTGTTTTAGGATTGTTTTGATAAAAATCATGCTCACTGGAGTAAGGTGATTTTTGGTTTTGATTTGCATTTTCTTGATGATTAGAGAAATTGATCATTTTTCATATGTTTACTAGTGATTCATCTATCATCCACGAAAAGATTGATGTCTTTTGCCCATTGTATTGTGGATTGTTTGATTTTTTTTCTTGCTAATTCACTTGAATTCTGTACAGAATCTGGTTATCAGCGCCTTATCAGATGTATAGTAAGTAAATATTTTCTCCCATTCTGTAGGGTATTTGCTCTATTGATTGCTTCCTTGGCCGTGCAGAAGCTTTTCAATTTAATTAGGACCCATTTATTAATTGTTTCTGTGATTGCCTTTGAGGTCTTCTTCATAAATTCTTTGTCTAGGTTGATGTCTGTAAGAGTTTTTCTAACGTTGTCTTCTAGAGATCTTATAGTTTCTGGCCTTAGGTTCAAGTCTGCTATCTGTCATAAATTAATTTTTGTGAGTGGTGAGAGTTGCAGGTCTTGTTTCAGTCTTCTGCATGTGGCTATCCAATTTTCCCAGCACCATTTATTGAAGAGGAATTCTTTTCCCCAGTGTTTGTTATTGTCTACTTGGTCAAAGATTAGATTAACTATAAGGATGGTTTTTTTATCTGGGATTTCTGTTCTGATCCACTAGGATAATGTCTCTGTTCTTGTGCTGTTTTGGTTACGAAGTCTGGTAAAGTGAGCCCTCCCAATATGTCTTTTTTGCTTAAGGTTTCTTTGGCCATTTGGGGGTCTTTTCTGGTTCCATGTGAAGCATAGAATTATTTTTTCTAGATCTGTGAAAAGTTACCGTGGTCACCCCTTCTATTCAACATAGTGCTAGGAGTCCTAGCCCCAGGAATCAGACAAGAGAAGGAAATGGAGGGCATCCACATGAGGACAGAGAGGTCATACTGTCACTCTTTGCTGATGATATTATATCTAGAAAACCCCAAAGATTTTGCCAAATGACTCCTGGAATTGATAAATAAATTTGGCAAAGTGTCATAGAAAATCAATGTACACAAGTCAATAGCATTCCTATATACTAACAAAGGTCAAGCTAAGAATCAAATCAAAGACTAAATACTTTCTCATAATAGCAACAAAGAAAATAAAATACCTAGCAATATATTTAATCAAGGAGGTGTAAGACCTCTACAGGGAGAGGGTGAGCCCCTGGAAGGTTAACAGAAGATGTACACAAATGGAAAAATATACCATGCTCATGGATCGGTAGACTCGACATTGTTAAAATGTCTGTGCTGTCCCAAGTAAGCTACAGATTCAATGCCATACCCATTTAAATACCTAATTCAGTTTAAGTTGACTTGATAATTGAAGTTGATTTAACAGTGATTTGTACAAATACGTTTGCCTTAGGAAACTGGGCTGATGATTGATTTGTTACGTGAATGTATTTCTGTGTGTGTCACTGTCTTAGCAGGAAGTGTTTCTACTGCTGTGATTGAGTTTTGTGGAATTTTTATGTAGTTTTATTTCATTAGTGAAAGAATTGTTTTATTATGTTCTTTTGCAACTTTGTTGATCAATTTTTATGGTTCTATTACACAATGAAGCAGAACATACTCATTGTTCAGAATTGTTCCTTTAGGTTTATTATGTTGTTTATTTCTGTATATAAAGAAAATTATTTAAAGAATGGGGAGCTACGGTGTCTATAGCTCGGCAGCTAGGACACCAGCCACATATACTGGAGCTGGCCGGTTCAAACCTAGTCTGGGCCTGTAAACAATGATGACAATTACAACAAAAAAATAGTTGGGTGTTGTGGTGAGCGCCTGTAGTCCCAGCTACTTGGGAGGCTGAGGCAAGAGAATCACTTAAGCCCAAGAGTTTGAGGTTGCTGTGAGCTGTGACACCCAAGCACTCTACTGAGGGTGAGACTCTGTCTCAAAATAAATAAATAAATAAATAAATAAAAAGAACAGGGAGCTAGGTAGGTAGCACAATTGTTATTATTTTTCATTTTTTCCTTTTTTCCCCCTGATTATTATCAGTACAGTGTGGCTTTTTCTTGGTTAGACTTTTTCTTTTTAAATATTCTTATTTTCAATGAAGGGAGAGCATACTACTTCCCAGATTCTCTATTATCCATAATTATTGCTAGAGAAGTTAAAATAATCATAATTGAGCAGTTAAGAACTACATTAATTACCACTACATGTTGAAGAACTATTGAGTATATTTATATTCCTAGATTTTGTGTTAATAATTAGTATTCTATCAGAAATTACTGACATGGAAAGTAATTTGTAGAAGTTTCCCTTACAGAATAAAAGACCTACACAGACTTTTGCATCTTCCCCCATCTCCTCTTTTAGGCACCTGCTGGTCTGAACCATGTTAGTTAGTGGTTCAACTTTAATTTTTTTTTTATTCTTTTATAATGAAAAGTAATACACACTTACATATTCTAACAAGGTGTAAAGAAGATAGTGAAAATCACTCTTAATCCCATCATGGTGGATTCTTACTTAACTGATGTCTTGAGATGGAAGTTAGTTCTGGCTCGGCACCTGTAGCTCAGTGGGTAGGGTGCCAACCACATACGCTGGAGCTGAGGGGTTCAAATCCAGTCTGGGCCTGCCAAACAACAATGACAACTACAACCAAAAAATAACCGGGCATTATGGGTGCCTGTGGTCCCAGCTACTTTGGAGGCTGAGGCAAGAGAATCACTTAAACCCAAGAGTTTGAGGTTGCTGTGAGCTGTGATGCCACGATACTCTACCCAGGGTGACACAGTGAGACTGTGCCTCAAAAAAGAAAAAAAAAAAAGCAAAATGGAAGTTAGTTCCTGACCTGATAGCTTAACTCAGGGTTTATGATCTTGAAAGTCTTAGAGTCTTCCTTTTGTATGTCATTTCTGTTCCAATTTTGATCTTTTTCCTCACTGAGAACATTAATTTCCTCCTAAGTACCCTTACTGCTTTGAGAGGCCTTGAATGTAGCACTCATGTATATAGTCTGTGTGAGATGAAGAAAATCCATTTAGTCTTTGCTCAGAATGCTGATACTTTATTGGATCAATTTTGGCCTCTCTTGGATCTTTCTAGTTTCTCTAAAATTCATTTAAATTATTAGGACAGACCTAGATACAAGCCTGTGAATGCAGAGAGGTGATTCAGCCGTATTCTCATGATTATTAGTGTCTCTCCCTCCAGCCCACACATCTTTCAAAATTCAGCTGAAATTCGTCCCCTCTAGAATACTTTTTTGGCAGATGCCCTCATCTGTTCTAATACATTAATCTCTGTGGGGGTGTTTTGGAGACTCTCAGGGCCAGGGAGTACATCTTTGCAATTTTTGATTGTATGACCTCTGTCTCACTTCCCTAAAATTCAGTTGGTTTTATATCGATTTGTTCTTGTAAATGACTCTGTGTCCATTAGCCCTTTCGTTTGTTTTATTTTTTCGGATGACATGTAAACTCATTTTGGGGTTATGGGAGAAAAGGGGTAAGTCAAGTTCCCTGTTTCTTTAATAATTTTTCTTGTTCTCCTTCTCTAACTCCCCAGGACATCGAATGGGTGATGTTGATGCTTCTTCTTTACCGAAGTTGAAAGAGTCTTACAAAGAAGAGATTGAGAAAAGACAAATAACTCGCTCTTTGTTGAATAAATTTATTGTTACAAAATATATCAAATATGTGGCAAATGCTCCAAATGATATCCTTAACCCTGCTAACCACTCTACAGTGCTGAAGTTGAAGTTTATTTTATTTTATTTATTTTATTTTTTTTTGAGACAGAGTCTCACTGTGTCACCCTGGGTAGAGTGCAGTGGCGTCACAGCTCACAGCAACCTCTAACTCCTGGGCTTAAGTGATTGTCTTGCCTCAGCCTCCCAAGTAGCTGGGACTACAGGCGCCCACCACAATGCCCAGCTATTTTTTGTTTGCAGTTGTCATTGTTGCTTAGCTGGCCGGGGGTGGAAGGGTTTGAACCCGCCACCCTCGGTGTATGTGGCCAGCGCCCTTGCCGACTGAGCTATAGGCACTGCCTAAAGTTGAGATTTTTAAAGAATTATTTATATTCTGTTGTATTTCTCATTTGTAAAAATTTATATCTGGTTTAATTTTAAATTTTTTAAAATTTCAATAGATATTGGGGGTACAAGTGGCATTTGGTTACAGGGATGGATTGTATGTGGTGAAGTAAGTTAGTAGATCCAATTCCTTTCGCTACTTTAAGCACTCTTATTATACAGTGGAGTTCCTTTGAGATTGTTGTTACCTGTGGATCCTGGGGAATGATTTCTCCCATTTGATGTGCCTCTCATGGCATTTGCTTTTCCGTATTTCTTCACAATTTAATCTTTTACAGCAATTATCTTCTCTGTACGCTAGGTTGTGAAGGTCCCTTTGGGGAGGTTTTACGGCTGTTGTTTTTTCTCCTTGAGGTTCCCATTCTGAGTGGGTTGTGGGAGGTCTCAGGCACCATGTCTGCATGCTCCGCAGGCCCGGAGCTCTGATCCCTTGCAGAAGACGGGCGTGGCCCAGCCGGACTGCCATGCATTTGCCTTGGTGGGAGTGTTCCCCTGACCGGACCTCCGTGCATTTGCATTGGTGGGGGTGTTCCCCCGAGCTGACCTCCGCTCCACAGCTCCCGGTCCTGTGCCAGCTCTTGACTGTGGGCTGCAGCTGGCTGCTTCCCTTCGCCTATTGGGTACATTCATTTTCATTACCCCCAAAAGTCCAGACTTCAGCTCCCAAGCATTATTTTGATTCTTTTTGTCTGTGGGGGGACTCAAAGATTTCCTTACTTGCTTCGGGCTTGGCTATGTACTTTTTCCTAACATTTTACCCAGCATTACTATGTGTTTGGAAAGCTAGGAAGGCTCCCTGCTACAGCTTAGCCCATAATCTGGACCCAAGAGCTTAACTAGGGATCAGTGTTAATCTCATTCCTTTTGTGAGACACTACTTCTTCTCACTATCCATTGGTGTCTTCCCTTCACAGTGACTATGCTGAGCTAAATACTGTAGAACCTCTGTCCGTTGACCACCCAGAGGGCTGTAAGCAACTGTTCAACACATGGAATTGGTCAACGTAAGGAACGAGGCCGCCTCCACTGAGGTGTACATGTGGTGCATGTCCAGTCTGCGGAAATTAAGTCAGCTTAAGGAGGTGGTCAGTGCAGGGAGATGCTCAACTATGGAGGTTCTTACCAGCTTCTTTTCCAGCTAGAAATGGCCAGGTAGCATGGGTGCCCCTAGCACTCTCTTTTTTCATTTTACTCCTTTAATTGACTTAATGTCTGGAACTGTAGCACCCCTTTTGGGCATGTGAGGTGAGAAGCATGAGGACAAAGGTCAGTGTGTTAAAGAAGTACATGAGAAGCTAGAAAGAACCATGGTAACTGGTGACATTGTTGACAAATAGAATCAAAGGCGACATACTCCTGGTTGGGGAGACAGATTCTATTTGTGTTTGCCCTGAGGAGCGGCTTTTTCTTATCACTTGTGGATGAGCACATTCTGAATTGACATGTTTATATTTAGTATTTGGAATGTTTGTATTAGGTAGTAAAATAAAAATTAGGAGACTCTCCTGCTGACAACTTTCCAAATTGTATGTGGTTATATGGTCTTTCAATAGTAATTCATTTCTGACATGTATTAATCACGAATTATTAGGATTTGTAGAAAAATCAGTACAAAATCAGACTACTTGCATTGTTATTTTAAAATACTGCCATATACTTAAAGTTGACACATTAAGTTAAAATACTGCTGTATAAATTTCATGGTTTCATTATTTGACGTTAGGACAAATTTCTGTAAGAAAACCTATTCACTGCTGTTGCTTTAAAAAAGAGAACTTTGCTTGGTTTCCACTTTATTATAAATTTTAAACTCTAGCTTTTGCATTACTCATGCCTGCATCTAAATAATATATACTGTTGCACAGCATTTTAAATTTCAGTAAACTATATATAAAAGATAATAACATGCCCAGAATAGAAAGTTTAGGATATCAATAGGGAGTAAATTGTAAACAATTTCATCAATGGCCCTAATTCTTTTGTCCAAATGTGATTAAAGTGGGGGAACAGAGCAGTAGATAGTTAATTTTTTATGTGAGACGTGTGGGTTCAGTACAGAACTTCCAGAAAATGCTTTTGGTTTTCCTTCAGGTACACCCCATGTTTGTGTAGTAACGAGACATTACATAAGATGGCAGTAGGGGATTGCAAATAACCCTCTCTCAGAGCGACACGTTCCAGTGAATTGGCCTGTGGAATATAATAAACACAATTATGTAATAGCTGTTTTGGACTGCTAGATTTCTGATATATATTATTTTCATTGACTACCTATTCCATTTGTTTAATGGAAAGGAGAAAGCTTCTAATTTTAATTTCACATACATTTTTTAGGGAACTCAGACACAATGTTCAGTGTATGAAAAATGAATTTCAGTTTACTCTTCTCTGCCTAACTCAATAAAAACTAAAATTTTGCTTATTATTCTGGAGCTGTGACTTCATGGACTAAACCAAATTTTCCTAGAATATTTTAGAATCTTAAAACGATATCACCTTCTGTAAACTTCATATTAAAGGTTAACTATTTCATTGTTATTTTTCCCACAGATTATTGGATTGGATTTATTTTAGATCTTAGAAAATTAATTGGGATAAAGTATGTTTCCTAGAATGTAGTTGGATGTAAGAGATTAAGAATAAGATTGATTAAGATTAAGAGTCAAGATTATGTTCTTTGCTGCTTCCAAGAAGAACACATTGCTTTGTGCCTCTCTTCCTTAGAAGCCCAGAAATTAAGATGAACCGTAAATCATGACTATTTATTGATAACAAGAAAAATTAGAGGGAAAATTTCTCATATTAAATTTGTACTGATTTTTTGGTCCATAAGCACAAGGGGACCATCAGAATGTAAATAATTCTGTACATCTATTAGCTAAATTGAAAAAACATTAAATCTATTTATTTAGATCTATGTATAACTTTTTAAACTTTTAAACTTTTACTTTAGAGACGGGGCCTTGCTCTGTGACTTAGGCTGAAGGGCAGTGGCACAATCATAGCTCAGTACAGTCTCAAATTCCTGGGCAAAAGGGACCTCCTGCCTCAACCTCATGAGTAGCTGGGACTTCAGCTGTGTACCACCACTCCCACTTATTTTGTTTTTACTTTTACGTTTTGTAGAGGTAGAGTTTTGCTATGTTGCCCGGACTGGTCTTGAACTCCTCGCCTCAGGCAAAGCCTCCCAAAGTACTGTAATTATAGATGTGAGCCACCAGGCCCAGCCAGAATCTATGTAGGATCTTTTTATTTTTGTTTTTTTATTTTTTTAAGTTTTTATTAAATCATAATTGTGTACATTGGTGCAATCATGGGGCACAATGTGCTGACTTCATATACATCTGAAATATTTTCATTGAACTATTTAACATAGCCCTCATGGCCTTTTAATCACTATATGAAGACATTTATATTCTACATTTAGTAATTTTCACTTATACCCTTGTAAGATGCACTGTAAGTGTGATCCCACCAATCACCCTCCCTCCACCCATCCTCCCCCCTCCCCTCACCTCCCTACCCCCCTCCCCATTTCTTGTGCTATAACTGGGTTTTAGCCTTCATATGAAAGCTATAGATTAGCTTCATAGTAGGGCTGAGTACATTGGATACTTTTTCTTCCATTCTTGAGATACTTTGCTAAGAAGAATATGTTCCAGC
>CAUYRH010077554.1:0-27727 GCA_963574655.1 Perodicticus potto
ATCTGTACCAGAATGTTTATTGCAGCCCAATTCATAATTGCTAAGTCATGGAAGAAGCCCAAGTGCCCATCAATCCACGAATGGATTAATAAATTGTGGTACATGTATACCATGGAATACTATGCAGCCTTAAAGAAAGATGATGACTTTACCTCTTTCATATTTACATGGATGGAGCTGGAACATATTCTTCTTAGCAAAGTATCTCAAGAATGGAGGAAAAAGTATCCAATGTATACAGCCCTACTATGAAGCTAATTTATAGCTTTCATAGGTACACTATAAGCCAATTATAGTACAAGAATATGGGGAAAGGGTTAAGGGAGGGAAGGGGCAGGGGAAGGGCTGGTGGAGAGAGGGTAAATGGCAGGATCACACTTATGGTGCATCTTAGAAGGGACAGGTGAAACATACTAAATGCAGAACACAAATGTTTTCACATAATAAATGAGAAAATCTCATGAAAGTTATGTCGAACAGTTGGATGAAAATATTTCAGATTATATATGAAGCCTGCACATTGTACCCCATGATTGCACTAATGTATGATTTAATAAATAAAAAAATAAAAATAAAAAATAAAATGCATGAGTCTAAAGAAAACCAAACTTCCTCTGCCTGCCATGATACAAACCACAGTTTACCCAAGGAGCCAAACTCCCCACTAAGTGACTCTTAAGAGGCTCCCAGTGGATTCTTCCCATTCTCATGGGCTTCTGCCAGAAGTTGAGATACTGTCTTTGTTACTGAAGAAATCTGAAGCAACCAAGAGAGCTTTATGCTCGGTTTCATCAGATAGCACATTCTTCAGATTGTGTTTCCTTAAATTTCATTTTCCCTCCCCTGGCAAGGTGTGCTGCTTATAAAATCAGTTACAATCAGTGCTAAAGGAAACTGAAACCCGCCATCGCAATCGCTTTGCGCCTTGGACACATAGGGATTTATCCCTCAGGGTCAGGAACACCCCAAGTGCATGCAGCCAAGCACAGGACTGAACTGCACTGAAAAATCATGGTAGTTCTAGGTGGGCATTTTGCATTCCTGAGTTACACTGCAGACTGGCAAGACAAAGGGACCCTGTGGAAAACAGCTGGATGAGGGCGGTGCCAGGGGAAACCATTTGATAAAGCGTCTGGGCCATTGGCTGCTAAGATATCGCTCTGGGAAACTGGGTTATTAGAAATGGTGGGAAACGGGTGCTGAGGGGACGTGGTGGATGCAAATAACCATGGCAACCAAACTATGCATTTTCTTATTATTTCACTTTCTTGGGACTAAAAATAGATCGCACAGGTCATTGCAAAAAGTCCAGCGATGGTTTACATCTTCTGCAACAGCAGTTGCTGGCTTTTTTGTGGCTGTATGTGTCCTACCTTTGGACAAATGTCATACATTTTTTGTCCTGGCCACCTTGTCTGTGTTCCCTATGTTATCTAAATGCAGATGGTGTTCTGTTTTTACTTTAAAATACATTTTCTAAGTGTAAATAAGAACCCGTTATGGAATTACAAAGCCAAATTAGAATGCTATTTGGAAACCATCCCCTCAATGCAGGAATCTTTTTTTTTTTTTTTTGTCATCCCGAAAGATAGGTTTTATTTAAATCTATCTAACCTGCAACCAGGAAGGCCTGAGTTTAAGACCTCTTTATTTATTTAGTTAGTTAGTTAGTAGTTACAAGGAGCTCACGACTTCATGGTGTCAATTCCATTATTAAATTGTTGAAAGGTCATCATTTTCATTATTTCATACAACTGGTATTTATTTGTCATGTATCTAATGCCAGGCAGTGTGCAGGGGGCACTTCGGATCTAGCGGTTGACAAAATAAACTCAGTCCCTGAAAGTACAGAAGTTACAGTCTGCCCCCTGCAGCTTTCGGTGAGTATGTGCAACTGAAGACTTCATGGAACAAAGCTGTTTTCCTTCCCACACGGGGTCCTCTGAAGCTTGTAGAGCACCTGTGAATTTTCGTTCACCCATACAGCTTGTGGGGGGGGGGGTGAGGATTTCTCAGCTGCAAGCAAGCAACCCAATCAACAAAATCCCTGGCTCACTTAATCAAAAAATGAATCCATTTGTGGGAAATGGGTTAACTCAGAAAACTGAAGGCAGAGTGGAAGAATAGGCTGGGAGAGAACCGAGGATCTAAATAGCAGAAATGAATCAACAACCTTTTCAGCAACAAATGTTTTCAGTCTTTGATTAAAATTCAGATGTTAAGCCAAGTGTGGTGGTTTATGCCTGTAATCCTAGCACTCTGGGAGGCCGAGGGAGGTAGATTGTTTGAGTTCAGGAGTTCAAGACCAACCTGAGCAAAAGTGAGACTCCTCTCCCCACCCCCACTCCTCACCAACCCTCCCAATCCCCATCCCGCCCCCCACCACCCTCTCTTCTGAAAAAAAAAACAACACAACTAGCCTGGCATAGTGGTGCATGCCTGTAGACTCAGGAGGTAAAGAGGATCACTTGAGCCCAAGAGTTTGAGGTTGCTGTGAGTGAGGTTCCTGTGAGCACTGGCACTCTACCCAGGTTGACTCCACTGCAAAAAAAAAAAAAAAAAAAAAAATTCAGATTTTAAAGCAGAATTAAAATCTGATTGGCCTGACCTGGTTCCATATGGCAGCAGAACTTCTTCATGTCCTCTAAGAATGTATCCAATGTACCCCACTGTGAATCAGGCAGTTTTTGCTAAAACTACACACAGGAACATCAAAGACTATTTCTGGGGATTAATCTTGAGAATAAATATCTGTGTATCTATTTTTTAAAAGGAAAAGTCCTTTTCTCTCCCCATGTTTTCTTGGTGATTACAACACCCTATCTCAGATCACCTCCAGAGGCCCCTGGAGGGCTTTGGAAGATAATTCACTGGGGCCCAGTGTCATAAATTTCCCCAAGGCTTCCAGGTGTGCTGGCTCTGGCGTTTACATTGACCCGCCCAGTTTAATTTCAACACCGGTGTCCTTTCTAGATGAGATCAGAGCACAGTTGAATAGATCTGCCTTTGCCCTGCAGAACTGTGCAGTGTTTAAAGAACAAGGGCTTTGCAACCAGGAAGGCCTGAGTTTAAGCCTTCTGCCGGCGTCTCGGGAGTTGTGTGGCTTTGGTCTGGTTACTTATCTATTCTGTGTCTGCATTTTCTCATCTGAAGAACGAATATAATGTCATAGGGTTGTTGGGGGATCAGTCGTATCAATCAGGAGACAGAAATCACACCAGTTATTTTTAACAGAGACAGTTCATGTAAATAAGAGATATATTCCAGAGAATCCCCAGTTTGAGACATGGTCCTCCCTACTTTCATTTTGTAGTAACAACACAGTTTTCTCTGGGTACTCAAGATCCATCATCCCAGCCACCAGAGTAATCCTTTTCTTTGCCTGTGGGTTCAGGGGTGTGAGGATCCCCAAATAACCCCGTGGAAGCCTAATGTTCCAATTTAATGGAATTGTCATGCTCCTGAAATGAAGCATTCTTCCATTTAGAAGGAGAGGTTCAAACCAGTATAGAGGTCCATCACAGGGACAAGAGGCAAATTCTGCAAGAAACTTATCGGGTGCTTTAGGGAGAGGACCCACTCTCACACCCACCCTCGGTTCTTGGACACATGCATTCTGGCTGTGGGTGAGGGGGCCTCAAATACAAGGCACTGATTCTAAAATGATGCCATACTTTCACGATCTTGTCTGTTCCCTGGCACTGCAACCTAGTAGTCAACAAGCCATCTAAGCATATTTTAGGCCAGCTGCTTCTGGGCGATAGGGAACACGGTTAGGCAAAAGGGCTGGTGGCACACCGTGTTTTCTGTACAAGCTGAACCAAAAAGCATCAGTGCCAGAGAACGGACCAGGCTCTTCTCCAGATCAGGTGGTATGCACTGTGTCCTCAGGCAAATGACAGAGGCCCTCTCGGACAGACATCCAGGACAGACATCCATGAGGTACCTTCTGTCTCCAGCCCTGTCCGAGGGTCCTTTGCGCTTTTTTTTTCTTACTGGAAATCATCTCTTTATGTTTATTCTCCTCCTGGGAATCTCATCACTACAGTCAAAGGCTTCTCAGCCCAGAAAGACTCCTCTGCTGGAGACTGGAAGGCTTCCAAGCCCCACAGAGAGGTTTCTCTCTGCTGACCAGCATGGGCAATGGCTTTTGAGACCTCTCCCGACTTCATGACAGCTGCATCCCAGCTGGCATAATTCTCCATGGTCGCTCAGCCAGAGTAGGTGTTGTGGGCCTGGAAAACAAGTTTCTTCCTCCTCCAGGGCTCAGCACCTGGGTCTAGACAAGGCCAGCATAGCAGGTCTAGACCCCAGGCCACGTTTCAGGTCAGCTATGCCCAGCTCTACCCTCTTCGTTAGCATTTAGTGCAATAGTTGACACGAATTAAATCAAATATTATTTTGACCATTTCTGATAAAGCTATGCTTGGTGAAAGTAATTCCAGTATATAATTATTAAAAGTAATACCAGGGTTTTATTGGCCCCAAACAATTATTACAGGGGATGCAGGAAGGGAATAAACAAGCCAGAATCTGGATAAACTCAAATCCCAAGGATTACTGAATGGTATGTTTGTGTATATGTAACTATGCACGTGCTTTTTAGTCTAATAAGAGCAATAATGCTCGAATGTTGCAAATTTTGACTAAGTTTTCCCAAGGTGTAGTTGGCCTTTGAATTTTTGTGTAAAGGCATTTGAAATTTTAATTTGAGGCTAATTTGTTTGGCATTTAATCAGAAAAAAACTTCATAAAGATCCAAATCACAGTTCTTTTATTTCCTCTGATTCTGTGGTTCTTTGTGCTGTAGAATTGGGGCAGAACTGGCAGGAAGCCAGTTGCAGCTGGTGATCTTGACCCCACTGAACACGCAGGGTGTGACCCTGGACTGCTTCCCTCTGGGTCTCCGTTTCCTCATCTGCAGAATGAAGTGAAGAGATGGGCAACCTCTAGGTCTTTTGCACTTTATTGATACTACGTGACCTCATTTCATACAATGTGACTATATGGATGAGGTAGGGACTGAGCAGACGACAACCATTACCTTCACATTTAAATTCAAACTCTTCTGAGCCTAAATGCTCAAGACAAAGCATTTATCAATTCATGTGAAATAAATAGGTTGCATCTGATCTGAGTACATCTTGTTTTTATTTCTCCAGAGACCTGGCAAAAGATTTCTGGTAGCAGAGAAATTCATCCCAGGCCTGGCAGCGTGAAGAACGTAGCTAGTCAGTAGAAAATCAATTTACTCTGAAGGGCGTCAGGAGGGTTTTGTCTGACGTCTATTTTGTCACTGCTAGGTCAGAATGCCTCTTTGCATGCTAAGCAGGGATTTCCTTTTTAACTTGAAATGTGAGTAAGAGAAGCAGCTCGAGGGGTGGGACTCTGGAAAAGACACTGAAGAGCGCCCTGTTAGTTTTTATTTTCTTTCTTTCTTTATTTTAGAGACAGAGTCTCACTCCATTGTTCTCCGTAGAGTGCTGTAGCGTCACAGCTCACAGCAACCTCCAGCTCTTGGAGGTACCCTCAGTAGAGTGCGGTGGCATCACAGCTCACAGCAACCTCCAACTCCTCGGTTTAGGCGATTCTCTTGCCTCAGCCTCCAAGTAGCTGAGACTACAGGCACCAGCCACAACGCCCAGCTATTTTTTGTTGCAGTTTGGCCGGGGCCAGGTTTGAACCCGCCACCTTCAGTATATGGGCCAGCAGCACCCTACCCACTGAGCCACAGGTGCTGCCCAACGCCCTGTTAGTTTTATGTGTATATTGGATCTGGCCGGGCGCTCCTTTGAGGAGCCCAGACACTTGGAAACGCCTCGGCACGCTGGGAAGCGGAGTTGGCATTAGGAAAGTGCAGCTCATTGGTTTCTGGGCTTGAGTAACTTGTTGGTGATCAGTGTGTGACCCAGAGGAGCCCCGCACACCAGGTAAAAAGCAAGAGGCACGAGACGGAACCTGACGGAACTCTGGGCATCAGTTTATGTTGTTAGTGAGCAGACAGACTCTCACAGAAGACCCCAGGCTGGACAGTGCCCGAGTGGGAACTGAACGTGAACCCCCGAGCGGAGGTTAAGAGCAGCAGACAGGCCTTGTGCTTCCTGAGCTGGAGCCAGTGCACCGGGAAAGACCCCGTGCTTGAAATGTAGTGCTCTGAGATCACCATCTCCAAGTATTTCAGAATTCTGTCCTGAATGTGTTTTGTAAGTGAAAGTGGGTGAGGCAATGGAACCCGGGCTGGGGCGTAGAGGCGGTCTCTCTGTTCATGAGCCATCTTGCCTCCCGCCTCCCAGGGACCGTCGCTGTGCAAACGCAGTTGCCCTGTGCTCCTGGCTGGGGCCCGGGTGTGGCGCAGGAAGGTGCCTGGTGTGCTTGCACACACATGCGCCACATGCCGAGCTGTGGGGCTGCGTCTCACGTGCTCTAAATATTCTTTCTTTTTTTTTTTTTTTGCAGTTTTTGGCCGAGGCTGGGTTTGAACCCACCACCTTCGGCATATGGGGCCGTCGCCCTACTCCTTTGAGCCACAGGCGCCACCCTCTAAAGTATTGTTGTACCCAGAGAATGCAACATCAGAAGGCAAATTAAAACATGATGGCAAGTCAAGAGAATGATTGCTGAAAGAAAAAAGGGGCTCAGCGCCTGTGGCTCAACAGGCTAAGGCGCCAGCCACGTATACCTGAACTGGCGGGTTCGAATCCAGCCTGGGCCTGCCAAACAACAATGACGGCTGCAACCAAAAAAAATGGCCGGGCGTTGTGGGGGCGCCTGTAGTCCCAGCTACTTGGGAGGCGGAGGCAGGAGACTCGCTCGAGCCCAGGAATTGGAGGTTGCTGTGAGCTGTGATGCCACAGTACCCTATCCAGGGTGACAGCTTGAGGCTCTGTCTCAAAAAAAAAAAAAGAAAGAAAGAAAGAAAAAAGGTTCTTCTGTAGCTTTTTAAGCAAGGGACCCCATATTTTAATTTTGCAAGGGCCTCACAAATTCTGTAGCTAACATTGGGGATGGGGATTGATAATGACTGTCCTCGAGGTGAGCTCGGTGGCCTCTGAACACAGGGAGGAGTACGACCAACCCAAAATCCCTGGCACAGATTTGCAGACCAGAGCAAGGGCAAAGAGCTGTAGCTTTGAAGCCGGGGAGGTGAGAGAAAAGCAAGTTGAGTCCAGATGAACGTGTGGCCAGGGCATTCTGAACCCTGACATACGCGGTGTTATGTGTGAGTGAGGGGTCCATTTGTTCAAATGGCCAAAAATAAGGTCAAAGAATTCAATGTGTAAAGCTCTTGTTAGTCCTTGAGAGGGGAAATAAAGACGATTACACAGTATATTTTCCTTATCTGGAAGGGATTTATAGAGGACTAAATTATTCTTTTAGCACCTGTTTTCTGGAATAAATTATCATAATGAAAATTCAGTTGTCTATTATGCATTTAATGTGAATGTAATTTTTGAAAAAAAAAATGACATTATTTTGTGTGTTTTAATTTGCACAGAAGGAAAAAAAAGATTGCATTTTCTCTTAGGTTTGGCGTCTTCGGTTATATTTACGGGGGACGTCAACCTGGGCTATTGCTCATGATAATGAAGCCAAGAGACCTGTAAATAAATTCTCTCCACTTGGGACGGCAGGATCCTTGTGTTCAGAGCTTCTAAAGTTGTGCGGAGTTGAGCCAGAGTCACAAACAGTGCTCAGCGCCTGTGCTTTTTTTTTTTTTTTTCCGGTGTCAGACGGGTGATGTGCCCACGTCATAACAAGATTTGGAAGCAGTACATTTAACGCATGCGCATGAAAACCCAATCATCGCGCTTATGAACCACAAAAGGATCAACCTGTGCTTATTTTTAACAAAATGTAATTTAAGTAAACATAATTTGTCCTCTTAATTTAGTCTACTAAAGTCTTTATGGTTTCAAAGTTGCTATTGCTAAGTGCAGGTTAGTGACAAGAAAGTTTTTAACTACACTTTGAAACGGACCTTTCTTATCAGACTGGGGAGCAGGGAGGAAGTTTGGAAGGAAATGACATCTGGTTCGTCTGACACTAACGTTTTATTTAACAAATACTGGAATAGTGCTTACTATTGTGGCAGCACTGTTTCAAGTACTTTACAAACACCAATTAACCTAGAACTTGTCACAATCTGGGCCAATTTATCCAGTAAGTGCAATGAGCAGGGTCCATGAAAATGTTTTAATTTTTCAACGTCAGAAGAAAAAATTAACTATAATAATGAATATATAATGATGAATCCAGCCTAGATTATATTTGTTGTAAAATATAACTCTTAATATCATTTTATGGAGGAAGGGATCCATGCAGGCAGATGTACCCAGAGCTCACAAAAATCGTAGTATAGTTCTGAGAGTAACTCCGCTGTGATCTTGTAATTGTATGGGAAAGACAACTGAAGCATCTTAAGTGGCTGGCCCAGTGCTACACAGCTAACAAGTGACAGAGCTGAGACTCCGATCCGGGCAGTCTGAGTCAAGTGTTCCAGCACTATCCTCAGCTCTGTGGATACGCTTTTCAAGAGAGCACTTCTCATGAATTTCCCAGATAGCTTAAAAAAACCCAAAAAACAAAAAAAGCTCTCTAGAAAACCAAAATATGTATTGTAATATTTTTGGAAGATGCAAGGTCTTCCATACATTTATTATGTAATGTCTTTTTCATGAAGGCGATGCCCTCTACTGAGCCTCTACTGAGTATGTTTAGGTACCTGGCACCATCCGAGGTATGTATATTGCATGTATTAACTTCTTGAATTCTCACGAGAATCTCCATTGGTATTCACCTTCTTGAATTCTCGCTAGAATCTCATTCTCCGTTCTAGCGAGAATTCAAGGAGAATTGAACCTAGAACCATCTCAGGATAGTTACCCATTTTGCACAGCTGATTGGTAGAAATTGAACCAGGTGACCTGGCCCCAAAGCAGCCTCCAGGGCAGAGCAGGCCCTCCAGATTGTGCTGTGAAGAGTGATGCTCTCTGAAGCTTTATTCCCACCCCAAATATCTTCAGACTGTAGGCTATTGTAAGTATTGTGTCCACTTCGTAAGACACTTGTCTTCTCTTTTCCTGTCAGGTAGTTGGCTGCTAATTTCAGCTGTTTTGTTTTCAGTACTCACATCTATTCACTTGAGAAATTTATGGAGTACCTACTATGTGCCAGGTGTTGTGTGTATTTGCTGCTTGCAGACTACCTTAAATGAGCCAGGGAGCCCATCACTTTAGCCTTGCATGTTGAGTGTTGTCAACGTGCTGTGTAGAAAGGCACTCTTGTAGTCAGACTTTTGATCCTTGTTGCTTGGCCTTGTGAGGGTGGTTTTGGATGCTTTGATAGCTTTTGTTGGTTAATGGTCATTGATTTCTTGGTTTTCAGCTAAGTTGAGCACTGGTAAGTGGTGTAGCAGATATTATATGTGAAGGCAAAATAGTTGTTGTGATTCTGTAATTAAACCAGTGGCATGGCAGTTCATTGCCCTGGCACACTGCAGTGTCTTCATGGTCTTTCTTGAATGGTGTTACAAATGATTTAAATGGGAAATAAGACTGCATTGGGCTATTCTGGATTATTCTTCCTTGAAGGCTCAATTTAAATACTCAGCTAAAAGTTGGAAGGGACTCCATCTCCTTATCTGCCCTTTCAATGTTTTTATCTAGGAATGAATGCTTTTCATTTGTCTTGACACCTGTTAATACTGAAATGTCACATTAATGACACGATGGTGTTCATGACTATTTTGGTGTTTTGTACTCCCGTTGGACATAACTCCAGGATTTGAAGACCACTCCCTGCCGTCACTTTGATTCTTGTCTGTTAACATCATTTCAGTTCTTGGACTTCACAGCCCTCAGAGAACATGCTGCCACTCCCCAGACCTTATTCTTTATGACTCTCCCAGAACGTATGCCATTGGGTATCAGTTTACAAACCTACTGAGAACTGACAGTTTCTGGACCCTACTACTTAGTCCTGGAAATCCCCGCAGCACTTTGTAGGCTCTGGATTATTCACTGAACCTTTCATATTCTTTTTCTGTAAATATGATTCATTATCCAACAGGCGTTACCTACTTTTTAGAAGGCCATACGTATATACCAATATCGGGTCTAATGCATGTACCAACAATGATGTGGCATATTAAAGTAATTATCTGTATAATTAATAAAAAAACTCCTGCTAAAATGTCTATTAGAGAAAAATGTTTTTTAGTTATCTGAATAATTGCCTTCATTAATCATCACTTTAGGCCCTTTCTTCATGTAGATATTTATTGGATTCCTATTAAGTTCAAAGCACTGTGCTATGAAAAGGAGGAAATACAGAGATGAGTGATAACAAGAGCAACAACATCAACATAGGAAAGAAGGTGATTGATTTATTTTCCCCCAAAAGGACTGAGGTGAAGGTGGAGGAGGGGACCAAGTCTAAAATTGGAGACCTCTGCAGAGAAAACTATGAGTCACTGAGGAAAGAAATTGCACAGGATGTAAACAAATGAAAAAATATATCATGCTCATGGATCAGCAGAATCAACACTGTTGAAATGTTTATACTACCCATAGTGATTGATAGAGTCAATGCAATTCCCATTAAAGTACCATTTTTCACATATCTAGAAAAAATAATTCTATACTTTGTATGGAACTAGAAAAAACCCCAACATAGCCAAAGCAACCTTAAGAAAAAAGGACAAATTGGGAGGCATCACTTTTTTTTTTTTGAGACAGAGTTTCACTATGATGCCCTCAGTAGAGTGCTGTGGCATCAAGCTCACAACAACCTCCAACTCTTGGGCTCAAGTGTCCCAAGGCTGTCTCTTGCCTCAGCCTCCCAAGTAGCTGGGACTATAGGTGCTCACCACAACGCCCAGATATTTTTTGTTGTTGTTGTTGTTGCAGTTGTGATTGTTGTTTAGCTGGCCCGGGCTGGATTTGAACCCGCCAGCCTTGGTGTATGTGGCCAATGCCGTAACCACTGTGCTGAGCCTGGGAGGCATCACTTTATCAGACTCCACACTATACTACAAGCCATAGTAACCAAACAGCATGGTGCTGGCACAAGAACAGAAATATGGACCAGATATAAAACCATCCTCATATTGCCATCTGACCTTTGACAAAGCAGAGCAAACATACACTGGGGAAAAGTATCTTCATTCCATAAATGGCTCTAGGAAAACTGGATAGCCCCAGGTAAGAGATTATAACAGAACTCACACCTCTTAACACTCACAAAAATTAATTCACTTTGGATAATAGACTTAAGCTTAAGGCATCAAACTATAAGAATTCCAGAAGAAAATGCTGGAAAAATTCTTATAGGTGTCAGCCTTGGCAAAGAATTTATGAAGAAGACCCCAAAGGGAATCACAGCAAAAACAAAAATTTAAAAATGGGGCTGATTAGAACAACCTTCTGCATAGTCAAGGAAACAATCAATAGAGTGAATGGACAATTTACAGAATGGGAGAGAAAAATTACCTGCTACACATCTTTAAAGGGCTGATAGCAAGAATCTGTAAAGAACTCAAGCAAATCAGCAAGAAACAAATCAAACTACCCCATTAAAAAGGGGGCAAAAGACACGAACAGAAGCTTTTCAAGAGAAGATAGACTAATGGCAAATAAACATTTTAAAAAGTTTGCATTTCATCAGGGAAATGCAAATCAAAACCACAATGAGGTAACACCTAACTTCAGTGAGAGAGGCTTTCATGAAAAAAATCCTAAACAGCAAATGCTGGCGTGGAACCAGAGAGAAAGGAACTCTTACACACTGTTGGTGAGACCTCAAACTAGTACAACCTCTATGGGAAGTCGTAAGGAGATGCTCCACAGTAGATCTACCATTTGACCCAGCAATTCTACTATTGGGGACTTACTCAAAGGAAAAAAAGGCATTTTATCAAAAAAACTTCAATGTTTATTGTAGCGTAATTCAAAATTGCAAAAACGTGGACTCAACCTGAGTGCTCACTAATACATGA
This sequence comes from Perodicticus potto, assembly GCA_963574655.1. NCBI lineage: Eukaryota > Metazoa > Chordata > Mammalia > Primates > Lorisidae > Perodicticus > Perodicticus potto. Next base: position 11,996 of record CAUYRH010077554.1, read on the forward strand.
GTAGATTAATAAAGTGTGGTATATGTATACCATGGATTACTACCTGGCCATTAGAAAAAAAGGTCAACTAGTACTGTTTGTAACAACCTGGAGGGAACTGGAGAACATTCTTCTAAGAGAAGTATAACAAGAATAGGAAAACAATTATTGTCTGCTTGTCAAAGGTCAGATGGCATATGAGGATGGTTTTATATCTGGTCCATATTTCTGTTCTTGTGCCAGCACCATGCTGTTTGGTTACTATGGCCTCGTAGTATAGCTTGAAGTCTGATAAAGTGATGCCTCCTAATGTGTCCTTTTTGCTTAAGGTTGTTTTGGCTATTTGGGTTTTTTTCTGGTTCTATATCTACTCACTGTTAAACTAGAACTAATCAATTAATATCCAGGAGCACATTTGTTAGTAAAACTCAACAGAAAGCAAGCAGGTGGGAAGGGGCAGAGGGGAAGGTGTAAATTCATACCCAGTGGATACAATGCACACTATCCACACTTTGCCTCAAACTGTATAAAGTTTCATGTAACCAGAACATGTGAATCCTGTAATAGTTTGAAATAAAACAAATAAAAAGTCAAATAAAATAAGATTTGACAGATTTCAAAGTCCCAAGATTAATCCAAACTTGAAGAGGTAGATCAAACGAAGACCCTCTGAGACCCACTCAGAGCTGGTGGGAGGTGGACCCACCATGCGCTGCGGGTGGGGGGAGGCACAAGGAAGAGCTCAGCTATACAGGGAGACTCCTGAGGACGCAGACTTGAAGGCACTTAGCTCTGTGTCCAGATGGATAAAATCTGCCACGGCACGGGCCTGGATTACAGGTCTTCTCTCCCAAGATTTTGGTGACAGTTTTGCTAAGACAAAGTCGAGATGAGAGAGCAAAAATGAAATTAAAGATCTGCTCAGGAGAGATGTAACAAGAAATCAGAATTTGCCTTTGAAGTTTTATATATATACCTGAAAACAATAATTTTTCATTGTTGAACCTGCTCCTTAATTAAAGAATGGGAAACAACTGCCAATCTTTAAAGAAATAAACAACCCAACCCAAACCAAAAACCTGTAAGGGGTTGTCAAAAGGGCTTTTCTTTTCTCCATAGTTTTGCAGACATTTGGAGTCTCTTGGAAATAATAGAAAATACCCATTGGCTATACATCTGTGGTCACTCAGAGTATGTAACGGAGGCCTGAGTTCCTTGTAGAGCGAGACCCAGTAATAAAATAGCTGACTGTCACTGGGATAAAATAGTGAGCCTTTTCTTATTGTACTTAAATAATAAAATAGGTGTCACTGTTAGTCACCAAACACAGTCTTGATTCAGAAACTAAAATGTCTTGTGCCATATAAGGCACAACTCTGAAATTGATTTAAATATAAACCTTCCCTCCTTCAGCAAGGAGCCTACACTGGAGGAGGGTGCAGTTGCTTCCTTTTTTCTTTCTTTGCTCTTCCTCTCCCAGCTTGATAACTGTGGTTTTTTATTCCTCCAGATCTGCCACCAGTGGGGAGAGAAAATAAACAAAAGAGTTTTTATGTGACTGGTGCTAGCACAGGATGGCTCTGCAGGTCTTTTTTCCTCACTTCTCGTCCCTTCCCTTTCTGAACAATTCAGGCCTGAAGCCATCGTGTGGGGCTGAGCAAGGTCTATTCCCTGGGTGTGTCTGGTTATGGCTCCCAGAAAAGGGTGTTGGAGCCCAAGGGCATCTCACAAGGTGGCCTGTGAGGGGTGAGGAGCGTCCCCAAATGGTGGCAGCCTACTGCAGAGTCTGGAGCCCCATGGAGAAGGGTGGCCCGGTGTCAAAACGAGGACAGAGTGAGGAAGGCGTCACTCCATGGGGTGGGACGGGATGTCAGCAACTTGCTTACAAATAATTCAGGAAAAACAGTCTTAGAGATAGCTGCATGTGCCCTGCTTTTATAAGTTTGAGATGTTTCAAAATTAAAAGAGTTTTCAGAAACGGCACTATATGCTCTGGGATTGGCAAGTGTGTAACACTGGCGATTTCATGGATGCCATCACGTTTTCTCTGGAGATTGTCCCTCTCCAGCCCTCCCTATCTTCATCCCTATCTTCAGGCAGCTCTCTTCCCGTGCATGGTGCCCTCTGATTCAGCATATTGATTTTTCTCTCCCCCATCCTCCCGGTCTGAGGATGCCATCAGCCCCTCTCTACTGAGGCCTATGCCCTCCGAGGCGGCCCTGTTAGGATGTAAGTTGACCTCATGCCAGCTCTCTCTCATGGGTAGTCCACGTTTCTATGTGAAACCTATGCACTTTTCTCCCTGATGGATTCTGGGTGGGCAGGCTGAGCCCAGCCTTTAGTTGGCTCTTCAATCAGGCGCTGTCTAGCCTGTTTCTTGCCCTTGACTGCTCAGGTGGGAGCCACACAAAGTGCAGTGTCCCCACCCCTGAACTTCTGGAGATGCTTAGTAAGCTCTCTGAAAATGCTCCTTGATTCTGTCTTCCAACTTGACACAGGAATTGACATCCCATTATGACTGTGCTGGCAGGAAGACCCACAACACCTGCAGAGTTCTCCCTAAAGCCTTAACTCCAGCAACCGGATGCTCCTATGTGCTCAGCATGGATGAGGAAGGGTTTAAGAGTTGTGCAACTCTGGTTTTGACATGCATAGTGGTTCATTAAGTGAGATATTAACGTTTGGGTGAATCTGGGCAAATTTTGTGCCATTTTTGATAGTTCTTATGAATTTTAAACTATTTTGAAATATAAAGTTATTTTAAAAAGATCATGCAACCCATTTTCATTTTGGGATAACATCTGGCTTTGGAATGTTATATCTTTTGTGTTTTAATGCCTGTTAGAAGTTCTAATGTAAAATCTTACTTAAGTGATTTTAATGAATAATGCTAATCAAGAAATTGATGTAGTTGTCTGAATTATTGAACAAAACCATCTGTTATTAGGAGAAAAGTATTCTATTTTCTCTTGAATCCCTAGAATGGATTTCGTCAATGATAAACTTCTCAGGATAAGTGATCAGCCTCAACTTCTCTTTCCTTTGCTTTAGAACTTTAGTTATAAATGAATATCTCTCATAGTAATCTGTAAGTCTACATTTTTTGTACTTGTGTCAAAAAGTTATTTAGTTAGTTATTTTTGAGACAGTGTCTCACTCTGTCACCTTGGGTAAGTGCTGTGGTATCATAGGTCACAGCAACCTCAAACTCCTAGGTTTGAAGGATTCTCCTGCCTCAGCCTCCAAAGTAGCTGGAACCACAGCTACCTGCCACATGCCCGGTTATTTTTTCTATTTTTCGTAGAGACAGAGTCTTACTCTTGCTCAGGCTGGTCTCAAACTCCTGGCTTAAGCAATTCACCTACCTGGGCCTCCCAGAGTGCTAGGATTACAGATGTGAGCTGCCATGTGTGGCCTCAAAAATTTATCTGGACTCTAAATAGTATATGAAAATAGCTGTTTAAAGTACTAATATTGTCATAATCAACAACTATTTATTGATACTACATTGCCAATGTGTTTTTCTTTCCACTGCATGTTATACCAGCCTACAAATGTTATATGTAATAAATTCTATAAAATCAATTAATGTCCAACTTTCTTAACTCTATACATCAAAAATGCCATGAATTAACTTAGAGTTAACATTACAGACTACTTTTCCTTTTTTTTTTTTTTTTAACTTTAATGCTGTGATCTCCAAACTGGGATCCCTACATTCCAGGGAATGTTCAGGTTGATTGCTCCTAATTATTTAAATTTGAAAAACTAGGATATTATTAAAAGCGGGAGTGGTATCAATGTACCTATGCCAACCATCTTCAAAATTCCTTCAGCAAGCATTTGTCCATAAGAATCTTCACCACAGATTAATAATGGTTTTCTTACATTTATGTTTCTTATAGCCAGTGGCTGTTCTTTTTCTGGGGCCATAAAAAAACACAATTTATATGTGTTCTATAATTTTCTAAAAAAGCATTATGTCTGATTTGGTGCATCATCAGAGTAATTGTCCTCTTCATTCCAGAAAACAGGCAGTTTCTGGTTACAACGGATCCAGATGTTATCCAGCCCAACTTACTGCTTTCTACTTGAATATGCTTTTTGAAACCCTGACCAAGCATTCATCTAGCGCAGAGAACTGTGCTGTGATCTGCAGAGCCTCCCGTGCTCAGAGGTTCTGCCTCAAGGGCTACTGCAGAGAGCGGGCAAGGAGGACTAGGAAAGGTGAGTGATTACTTGGCATGGATCTACTCTCTCCCTTCACTCATTGAACAAAAGCATCTGGGATAGCATCTGACTCACTTAATCAGCTTCTGTGTTGGGTTTAATTTGCAGGAAGTATACCATTGCCCAAGGAAATGACCTTTAAGCTTAAGGATGGATAGGAGTTAGCCAAGCAAAAATATGGTAATTGGACACAAACATTGAGGAGCAAATATGGGGCCTTAAATAAGCTACAGAGAGGTAGCATCAGAATAAATTCTCCATAAAAACAATTATAAAACTGGTAAAAAAATTTTTTTCAGTCAACTTTTTTTGGATTCTAGAAATGTATCAAAGGCTTTCCGCAATCTGCAATGTGTTTATTCAAGAAAAATGGCTGACTGTTAGTAAAAGCAATAAGATTTGTAGCATTTTAACGTGTCCTATTGCTATCTTTCCTCTCAGGGTGATTGGAATAATGCCTGCAATAATGACGGGAAAGCCTGGCAGCTGCCTGGAGAAGCAGACGACATAACCCAACAATTCCATTCCTGAGTATATACCCAAGAGATAAAAAAATTTCTAAATGCAAAAATACCTAATGGCATCATTATTAGCCAAAGAGTGAGTATAACCCAAATGTCCATTAGGGTTGTTGATGAATAAACAAAATGTGGTATAGCTGTGTGCCATAGAGTGAGATTTCCATCAAGGATAGACCACATATATGGCAGTGGTTCCTTAAGGTTAGCTTTAAAATTCCCTTGACTGTGGCAGTGCCTGTGGCTCAGTGAGTAGGGCACCAGCCCCATATACTGGAGGTGGCGGGTTCAAACCTGGCCCTGGCCAAAAACTGCAAAAAAAAAAAAAAAAAAAAAAAAAAGAAATAAAATTCCCATGACTGGTGAGCCTCCAAGAACACTCATAGGGAAGAGTTCAGCGGAAGCTTTTTCAGACTTCATCAAGCTTCCTAAAAAGCTTGAAAACATGGACCTGAACTCAAAAGGTTTTCATTAACAGAGAGGACTGTTCATGGTGCATTATCTGCTTACAAGAAAATCTACATTGAAAAAAAAGAAAGAAACCAAGAAAACCATCACAAACATATTTCTGAAAAGAGTGACACTCCATGGAGAAGGTTCTTGGGAGAATACTGTGTACTGTTATCACAGTGTGTACTGTTATCACAGAGATTGACAGTGCCAGGCCTGTTGTTGTTTCTGAAGACTTCTACTGGGACAAGATGTGGAGGTGGAAAACAGTGATACTGATGATCCTGACCTTGGGTAAGCCTAGACTAAAACAAAAATTTTAAAAAGTGAAAAAAAGAAGAATTTAATATAGAAAAAGAAAGCTTACAGAATAAGGATATGAAGAAAGAAAATATTTTTATGCAATTATACAATGTGTTTGTGTTTTAAGCTATTATAAAGGGTCAAAAAGTTAAAAAGAGTTACAAGGTTTATAAGGTAAAAACATTACAATAAGCTAAGATTAATTTGTTATTGAAGAAAAAAAGTTTTATAAATTTGGTGACACCTAAAGGTATGATTTGTAAAGTTTGTAAAGTCTACAGTGGTGTTGTGTCCTAGGTGGTCACATTCACTTACCACTCACTCATTGGATCATCCAGAGCAATTTCCAGAGCTATAAGCTCCATTCATGGTAAGTGCTCTATACAGGTGTACCTTTTCTTTTCTTTTATACTATATCTTTACTGTACCTTTTCTACTTTTGGACACAAATATTTACCATTGTGTCACAGTGGCCCCAGCATTCAGTACAGTTCCTGGCTGTACAGGTTTATACCTGGGGGCAGTAGACCATCTGTCTAGCCCAGGTGTGTGGCAGGCCGTACCATCTAGGTTTGTATAAGTTCACTCTATGACATTTCCACAGTGATGAAATTGTCTAATGATACGTTTCTTAGAACTTATCCCCGCTGTTAAGCGATGCATGACCATATATCTATACATGATGGAGTATTACTTAGCTATAAAAAGGAATAAAATACTAATGCATGGTACAACATGGATAGACTTTGAAAGCATTATGTTAAAAGAACAAAGCCAGACACAAAAGGCCACATACTGCATGATTACGTTCATACGAAACGTCCAGAACAGGCTGATCCATAGAGGCACAAAGATGATTAGTATTTGCCAGCAGCTGGGGGAGAAAGGCATGGATCATGACTTCACTGCGTATGGGTTTTTTTTTGGGGGGGGGTAATGATGATGAAAATGTTCTAGAATCAGCGGTAGTGGCGATACAGTTTTATGAACATGTGAACAACCTCCAGATTTTACACTTTAAAAGGGTAAATTTTATGGTTGTGAATTATATCCAAATACGAAAATAAAATAAACTATAGACTATTTAAAGCACACTGAAAATATCTTAATATGGGAAATTTTGGTTTTTAAATATGACCCTTTGAGAATTTTGAGCAGTGAAGTGAGGAGAAGAAAAGAGAACATTCAGAGAGCATCTTCTCCATGTCAGGCGTCGTGAGCAGGCTGAGGACGCGGAGGGGATAATTTATAGTCCATGCCCTTCAGGGGCTCAGTCTAGAAAGTCTAAAAGGGATGAATCATGACACAAATTAAGAAATGCTGTCGAAGAAGACACGTTAAGAGAGTGGAAAGACGAGTTGCAATCTGGAAGATAAATTACAAATGTTATGTAAATAAAGAATTGACATGTAGAATACACAGAGAACTCTTGAAACTCAAAAATAAGAACAAACAGCTCAATTTAAAAATGGACAAAAGACGTGAATGTATATTTCACCAGAGAAGATGTTGGTAATCAAGCTTGTGAAAAGATGGTCGGCCTCGTTAGCTTCACTGAGGAGGGGCAAATTAAAATCACAATCTAATGTACCACAAATCAGAACGGCTAAAATTAAAAAGACTGGCTCGAAAAGAAGCTGGACAACAAAAGAACATCCTGTGTACTTCCGTTTGTATGGAATTCTAGAAGATGCGAACTAATTTATGGTGGCAGGACGCAGATCAGTGGTTGCCTGTGGAAGGACGTGGGGAAAGGGGCCCCAGGTGATGAACAGGTTCACGATCACGAACACGGTGGTGGTTTCACGGTGCACACATGTGTCAAACGTATCGAATCCTATAGTTTAAAGGTACGGAATTTACTGGACATCAATTATGGATCAATCAAACTGTTGAGAAAAATAAGTGCTGTTTAAAAGGCATCCCTGGGGAGCTGTGGTAGTAAGGAAGGAGGGTGGCCCCAGGAAAGCTGGTGAGCCAGAAGTCTGGGACTCGCCTCTTTATTCAGTCCAGTTGACTTGCTTCTTTCATTCTAGGACTGGAGGCTGCCTTGAAGCAGGGTCAGAGTCTGGGGTTCTAATGCTCCAGAAACAGGATCATGCTCACGGCACTGCTCTGATGGCTTTGGATAGCCCGGGGTACTCACAGTCCACATACCCACTGGTCCCAGAAGCCAAGCTCCAGGCATCACCAGTATTTGCAGACCCGTGATCTAGAAAGAAAAACAGTGTATGTAAGCTGATGTTGAAGCTGCAGCGGGGTAGGCATAGAACTAGGGGCAGATGGTTTGGGGGCCACAGGACACAGCAGTTGAGAAGACGAGAAGGATCTAAATGAAAGCGAGAAGCCCAAGATGTCCCTGAAACCATCTCCCTCTATACAGGAGCTAGTTTCTCCCGTCCATGATGGGATAGGACAGGGAACCCAAGTCCCAAGGGAATCCAAGACAGTGTTTAAGGGGGACTGGGGCCAGGACTCTGCTGGCCAGACTGAAAGAAAGTCCATGTAGAACTGTGGCCTCCAAAGTGGGTTTAGCATAGCCCAGTAATGTATACAGTGATTTTTTTTCTTTAAATAATAAGAAATAAATTAAATATCAGTAATGGTTGTAGGGATAATCTTGTTCATATATATTTATTTAAAAATTGTGACCAAGAACGGTAGCTTATGCCTGTAATCCTAGCACTCTGGGAAGTCAAAATGGGTGGATTGCCTGAGCTCAGGAATTTGAGATCAGCCTGCGAAAAAGAGAGACCCCCTTCTCTCAAAATAGCTGGGTGTTGTGGCAGGTGCCTATAGTTCCAGCTACTTGGGAGGCTGAGGCAAGAGGGTCACTAGAGCCCGAGAGTTTGAGGTTGCTTTGAACTATAACGCCACGCGTGGCACTTTACTGAGGGTGACAAAGTAAGACTCTGTCTCAAAAGTAAATAAGCAAGCAAGCAAAAAACCAAACAAATAAATAAAAATGAATAGACATATATGGGGATTGATATACAATTTTATTTTCTTTTTTTTTTTTTTATTTTTTATTTTTGAGACAGAGCCTCAAGCTATCACCCTGGATAGAGTGCTCTGGCATCACAGCTCACAGCAACTTCCAATTCCTGGGCTCAAGCGAGTCTCCTGCCTCCACCTCCCAAGTAGCTGGGACTACAGGCGCCTGCCACAATGCCTGGCCATTTTTTGGTTGCAGCCGTCATTGTTGTTTGGCAGGCCCGGGCTGGATTCGAACCCGCCAGCTCAGGTGTACGAGGCTGGCACTTTAGCCCATTGAGCCACAGGTGCCGAGCCAACACAATTTTATTTTCAACAGCGGGTGCAACCAAAAGCGTTTGGAGCTTACAATTGTGAGATGTGTCTTTCTGTGCTTGGCTCATTTCACTCAACACAATATTCTCCAGCTCCACTCAGGTTGTTGCAAATGGCAGGATTTCATTCTTTTGGGGGCTACATAGTATTTGATTGTGTCTGTGTACCACAATTTCTTTATCCATTTACCACTGGTGAACACTTAGGTTTATTCCAAATCTTAGCTATTGTTAAAGGTGCCGCAATAAACATGGGAGTGCAGATGTCTTTTCAATATGCCAAATTCCCTACTTTTGGGTAGCCACAGATCATTACAAACGTTTTGAGATACGCAAAAATCAAGAAATATTAAATCTGTGTGGACAGAAAAAAGGAAGCCCTTCCAGCACACCAATAAGATGACCAAGTTGAAACTTGCAGGGGTGAATCAGAAAGGATGCTGTTGACTGTGTTTCTTGAAAGTGAAATAACGGACCATAACTCAGGTTGTCTCAAAACCTTCATAGTGACCCACATATACCCAGCAGTGGGGTTGCTGTGTCATGCGGTAGTTCTATTTTCAGGGTTTTTGAGCTCCCTTCATACTTTTTCTTCATATGGTTGCAATAATGTACATTCCCACCAACAGTGCACAAGAGTTCCCCTTTCTCCACACCCCCCCAGTGTTCCTTACTGCCCGTCTTTTTGACAAAAGTCGTTTTAACTGGGGTGAGATGATATCTCATTGTAGTTTTTATTTGCATTTCTCTGATGACTAATGATGTTGAGCATTTTTTCATAGACCTGCTGGTCATTTGTATACCTTCTTTTGAGAAATGTCTATTCGGATCCTTTGCCCATTTTTACATCAGATTATTTGACTTTTTCGTATTGAGTTGCTGGAGCTCCTCATAGATTCTACTTATTAATCCCTTGTCAGATGGGAAGTTTGCAAATATTTTTCCCCTTTTGACGGGTTGTCTCTCCATTTTGTTGATTGTTTCCTTTGGAGTGCGGGCTTCCAGCTTGATGGGATCCTTTTTGTCCAAAGTTGCGTTGGTTGCTTTTGACTTGGGGATATTTGCTACTCAGGAAATTAATGTATAGACCAATGTCCTGAAGCCTTTCCCCAATGTTTTCTTTTAGTAATTTCATACTTTCAGGTCTCAGATTTAAGTCCTAAACTATTTTGATTTTATTTTTGTATTTAACAAGAGACAAGGATGTAGTTTCAGTTTTCTACATATGGGTATCCACTTTTCCCAGCACCATTTGCTGAAGAGACTGTCTTTTCCCCACTGTATGTTCTTGGCTTTATTGTCAAAGAAAAGTTCACTGAAGGTGTGAAGTGCTACCATCGCTAAACTCCTATATTAACCAACACTAGGACTACCTGGTTTGGGGCCTCTTGCTATGTAAAATAAAACTATTTTTCAAGCCAGTTTTATTTGAAGAATTTGTAATATGCAGGCACATTTCCTAACTGATTCATAAGTAAAAAGCCCTGTTAATAGAAAGTAGAAATAAACACACCCAAAGCCTAGTCTAGTTACTGCAAATGAGTGTTAAATATAAGTTTTAGGCAAAAAGGCATATCTTAGAGGCTACATAATTCTTAGTAGGCAGTAAAATATCAAATGTTCTGAAGAGAGAATGTTCATTCTTAGAGGAACATTCTAAAAACAATACTATTGTGTAGTTCTTCATTCAAGAGTCACGGAGAACCATGGATGCTTAGAAGTCCAGGAAGAGTCCCAGTAGACTGATACTTTGTTACCACTGCTGCGAATCATTCCTTGAGAAAGAAACTCTCTCAGATCCCCGGTGGTTATTGTCCCGCAGAGTAACTTCCTTAATTGTGATGTGGCTGGTAGCACAAACATACAAGGGTGCGTGGACTTACTCCCTGTTCGATGTGCTAAGCTTAGCAAGCCAAACGGAATAAAGTAATTGTGTGTCTTCGTCTACTTCCTCTGATAATACCCACTAGTGGTACCTAAGATCGAACTGGATGCCATAATTTTCATTAGAATGAAAGGACGCATACGTTTCATTTTCCAAACAGCAAGCAAACCATGTTTTGTTTACCATGTTGTAACTGCCACCTGGAAAAATCCTTCTTCTTTACGGGAAGCATGCTGAATGATCCTGAGGTGACAGGGCAGTAGACATAATTGCAGCCTCAGTGGACTGTTACAACATAATTTTTCTTCTCTGACTCTTATTTTTCTCATCTGCAAATGGGGATGATAATGGCCTCTCTAATTCATAAAGTTAGGAGGCTCAGATGGGATGAGGTATGTGAAAATGCGTAGGAAGTATCTTGGCAAAAGATACCAGCATGAGGCTAGTGGAAGTGTGTGGTGTGTTCACACCACCACGTTTCTCTGTGTGGAGGGAGCTGAGATGCCTTCAAGAGGGTATTTCTCAAAAACATAGACTCTTCAATATTGGGATTGCTTCTAAAATCAATTGGCAGGAATAAGAATGTAGAAACCAGACCAAAAATGACAGACATAAAATAAAATAATGGGCCAAGTGTAGCTTTGAAAAACTCAGATTTCCATTTGTTGGTGAATATCAGAGCAAGAGAAAGGGTAGGATCCTTCTAGAAGCTGTCCAGAGAGAAGACTTGGGATAGGAAAGGTCGTGAACCCACTTCTCTCATTATTTCAATTTATCTGACAGTTGATGTTTTGATGAATGTAATCTCTTTTACTTCAAAAGAAAGTAAAATATCTATAGGTAATCACGACACTTTTGGGCATTTTTCCAGTTGCTCCAAGTACCCACAAATCATTTTGTGTGTCCCAAAAGCATCTACTTAAAAGAGCAAAGAAAGTGCCTGGGATAATTTAGTGGATCAAATGCCAGCCACGTGTTCTTGAGATGTGCATTCTTCTTTGTCTGAGCTTGACTTCTCTTTGTTATGAAGACTCAGAGTGGAAGGGATTTGCCTCAAGCTCTGATGAAGCCTCCAGCAAGCCAGCCCCGTCAGCCTCCTGTGCTGTAGAATCTGATACAATTGACCGTGGATACATGCTATTTATGGTATTATCTCGATGTGGAAAACCTATTCACCTCTTTAGCTTTAGGCTAATGTGCATTTGAATCTTTTTTCCAACAAAAAAATAAATTAGTGCATTCTGCCAAATGTATGACAAATGATGTGCCTGTATGGGTTAGGATAAATCAAACAAGATACTGGAAAACAAACATTACATTTAACTTAGTTCTCCATTTAAATAATTATTAGGGGTCTCCTTATAGATATTAAATGTTAAGCCTGGTAGCTACTGTAAATCTATTGATCAAATTTAATTAATGAATAGCCTTACTGTTCATTATTGAAATATACTGTGTGATATTTGTAACGGGTAACCATAGATCACCTTCTATTATATTTGCTTTCTGGTGTGATGAAGGTGGCAGTTGTCCTCTGGGTCAGTCAGTAAGTGCATTCAGGTATTGCCAGGTTCTATCAGCTGTCCAACCACCTGAATGTGTCCCATCCTGCTTTTTACTTAAGAGAGAGCAAATTTCATGAAATCAAATTTCTTGTTTTCATCAAATCATTAAAATAGTTATGGGTTAACTTTCAATAAAAATAGCCATTGTTTTTATTCCTCTTGTGTGACTTATGTCTCAGTAAGTAGTTATGTCTACGTGCTTGAATGACATCTTCAAACCCAAAGGAGAAAATGGGATTCAAACTGGTTTTAACCTTGAGCATGTCAAAAGCAATGGCGTAGGCTTGGAATTGCACAAGTGATCTTGATCATTGCCTCCATTATCTTCTAATTTGCACACCCTAGATTGCAAAAAAAAAAAAAAAGAAAATTAAAAATAGAATAGAACATGGCCTTTGTTTTTGTCATGTATGTCCAGTTGAATTTGGGGGGCTTTTTGATGAACTACTTCACTTTGTTGCATTTAGAGAATTTTCTCCCTGAACCGGATGTCATTTAGAGTCGTCTCAGCACCAGCACCCCACTTCCTTACCTTGCCTTTCCGGAGGCCCCTGAGCCCGACCTGAGCCCGACCTGCCCCCGACACATCTATTCCGTTTTTCTTTCTTTTTTCCCCCAAGGAAAACTCCAATTAAAGGAAATGAAATTTAAAGCAAATTAAGGACGCCTGGACTAAAGCAAGACTGGGATAATAGCCTTCAATCTAGAGCTACTTTCTTAGCAAATCCTGTTCGGTGTCTGACATATTGGATATCTCAGACATTGCAGGATGGCATTGGGGCAGAATATCCAGTTCTTTTGGATGTTAAAAAGTAAAAAAAAAGAAAAAGTAGAGGGTTAGATCATTTAGAGTTTTAGGAGACTAAAAAGATACCTTGAGAGAGGACCATATTTCTAAAGATAACTTTTATTCTTTCTTAGCTCTGGTAGTATTAGGCTCTGGAAACTACACTGTGTTGGCAGGGTCCCCAGGTGTGAGCCTCTGCACATGGTCAGGCGTTGCAGGTTTATCTATATTGCCCAAACCTAGAGATAGCTTTGGAGAAACGTCGGTAAATGTATGCATATTATCTGGATAGACTATTAAGCTGTTATTTATTTATTTTTGTTGTTGGGGATTCATTGAGGGTATATGAAACCAGGTTACACTGATTGCATTTGTTAGGTAAGGTCCCTCTTACAATCGTGTTTTGCCCCCAAAAGGTGTGGCACGCCCCAAGACCCCACCCCCTCACTCCTTCCCTCTCTCTCCTCTACCTTTCCCCACCCCGCCCTCATTCTTTCTCTCTCTGCTCTCCTAGTAAGCTGTTATTAAGAGAAAAGTTATGAAAACTGTAGAATGTGACCCATATTTACAAGATAATAATAAGTTGAAATATTATCAATCCGTGTTATCTACATAAGAATTTTGTATGATATGAGTTTGAGACCAGCCTGTCGCTAAAAATTAGAAAAACTGAGACAAGAGGATCACTTAAGCCCAAGTTAGAGGTTACTATGAGCTATGATGCCACAGCACTCTACCCAAGGTGACAGCTTGAAACTCTGGCTCAAAAAAAAAAAAATTGTATGAACAAATATGGTATAAAATACACAAAAAATAGACATTATGGGAAACTTTTATAACATTCTCTAATGTTATTACTGTAGCATTGTTATAATAAAAATGTAACTTTATAAAGAAACAGTACATTGTACCCCATGATTGCATTAATGTACACAGCTATGATTTAATAAAAAAAAAAAGAAAAAGAAGAAGTAGATGGTGGATGTGGTAGCTCACGCCCGTCATCCTAACACTCTGGGAGGCCGAGGCCAGTGGATTGCCTGAGCAAAAGTGTGATTCCATCTCTACTGAAAATAGAAAAGCTGAGGCAAAAGGATCGCTTGAGCCCAAGAATTGCAGGTTGCTGTGAGGTATGAAGCCACAGCATTCTACCCAGGGCGACAGCGTGTTGAGACTCTGTCTCAAAAAAAAAAAAAAAAAGTAGATACATAGTATTTCTTGTCAACAAATTTATATTTTCAATGATGTATTAGATTTTTCTAGGTGGGTATTTTTCCACCCTTTGGACATTGGTACTGTCCAAACAGAGCTCCCCATCCAGCCTCGGTCTCACGGTCTGGAAGTTCTTGGGGAAGTTCTTGGCACAGCCTGCGGTAGAGGCGCAAAGGGCTTGTGGGCCCTGGCACAGCAGTCTTTATTGTGGGAACAAAGGCAGGAAATGGGAGCATAAACTAAAGAAAGCCGTAACCTTCAGAACACATGCACGAGGCAGCCCTGTGGGCTGGGCGGGGCCCTGATCCAGCAAGGACGCGTCTGGACAGCACTGGGGAGGCAGCACCTTCCTTCACAGGCCGGCTTCCAAAAGCAGCGTTGCGTGGTGGTGACAGATGCAGAGGCCGCTCAAGCCTGGGGCTGCTGGTAGACTTCCCTGTTATCTTTCCCTAGTACTGGAAAGCTGGATCCTTGGGCTAAGACTTGGGGCTTCTTAGAAAATGTGTAATTTCTTCAAGAGGGAGCTACTGGATTTTCTGCTCATACAAATCTAGTCTGCAAGGAGGAGTTAGAGAAAAATAAGAGAGGTGGAAGCCTTTGTGCTCCAGGTAGGCGCAGCAGGTCATAGAGATTACACGGGACATGTTGCCCTTACCCATCGTTGGCTTTTATTCTTATCCCAACAATCTCAGCACAGTTTTGATTTCTTCCTACTTGTGTCTGAATGACTCGTAGCTAGACTGTGTGGACACCATGAGGGACCAGATCAGGTCATCGACACAATGACCTAAAGTGAGCTTTGGAATAAAATCCAATAAAGGGACTTCATTAATTATGCCTTAAAGTGTTCGGGTATAAATCCAGTCCCGTTAGCCCCTTTCCAGGCCTGATCCCGGGCTGCGTTCACTGTCACTTTATCTAGCAGCTGCAGAGACAGTACCTGAGCTCTGCACTGGAGAGTAGGCATGTGTGCTGGTCAGTTCTTTCTGACAACCTGGGGAGACTACAGCACTCAGCCATTCAATGAAATGCTAATTTAGGTGTTGCTACGAAGAGAGTTTGTAGATACAATTAATATACCTATATTATGGAGAATAGAGATTAATTTGTCTTCTATATTATTCACCGTTCCAAGTGAGATCATTTTGTCTCCCCAGGAGATTCTAAACTACTCCAGAGTAGGGACTAGCTCTCTGATCTTGTCTCTGTTTGGCATAAAGTAGGCACAGAGACAGTATTTACCGAGTGAATATTGTTGATTGAATGCTGTGTATCTAGGATGGATGGACAGATAGACAGATAGGTAAAGCACATAGTTCGAGCTCATTTTTTGGGGGTTTTTTTTTTTTTTTTTAGAGACAGAGTCTCACTTTGTCGCCCTTGGTAGAGTGCCATGGCTTCATGGCTCACAGCAACCTCCAGCTCCTGGGCTTAGGCGATTCTCTTGTCTCAGCCTCCCGAGTAACTGGGACTACAGGCACCCGCCATGACACCC
>CAUYRH010077555.1:0-35876 GCA_963574655.1 Perodicticus potto
CCAACATCTCTGGTTTGGGGATTTTGTTATGTGGGCTAATCTTACTGGAGTTAGGTGATATCTCAAAGTAGTTTTGATTTGCATTTCTCTGATGATTAAGGATGGTGAGCATTTTTTCATGTGTCTGTAGGCCATGCACCTGTCTTCTTTAGAGAAGTCTCTCTTCAAGTCTTTTGCCCATCCTGAGATAGGATCACTTGTTCTTTTCTTCCTAATACTTTTGAGTTCTTTGTGGATTCTGGTTATTAAACCTTTGTTGGAGGCATAACCTGCAAATATTTTCTCCCATTCTGAGGGCTGTCTGCTTGCTAAACTTAAGTAAATCATCAAAAGTGAGGGTCTGAGGCTTACACAGAAGAAATTACTACACATGAATATTTGTGAGTTATCTAGAAATGGAATGTGCATTAAAGATAGTCCTGAAGAAGGCAGAAGAGAGGAGAGAGAAGGGAGAGAGGAAAGACCTAGGATTGGGAAAAAGTGACAGGGAGCTGTAAAGACATAGATTTGTCTGTTGGAAGAAAGGTGCGTAAAATCAACTATATTTCACTAAATCTAAGATGCCACCAATTTTCTGATTCAACATTATTTTATTCACCATGTAGAAAGATTCTAAAACCAATATTTGGTCAAAATTAAATCCAAAGTATATTACTTAAGCATTAATTTTTAATTCAATTTATTAATATATTGTTTAGGATATTGCATCCTCATTTATAAGTGAAATATATTTGTAATTTCCCCTTTATAATAATACATTTTCTCCAATTTTAATATCAGGTGTATCCAGATTAAGTAGAATGATTTTGAAGTATTTCTTCTTTTTCTATTGTCTATAAGATTTGGCATGATGTGTTTTTTTAAATTATCTTTTACTTTTATTTATAAATATTAGGTGTGTATTTTTTGAGACTTTGGGAAAAAAGTTAGATGAAGAAGTTAACTGATGCCTCCATACTGAGCCTCAGAGTCAAAGCATTCTATAATAGATATACTCTTATCTGACAATGTGAATGTTATTTTCTTTGCATTATTATTATTATTATTGCTTAATATGTCGATGCAGCAATCATCTGATTTATTTTCTGAATGTATTTATCTTTGTTCATTCTATGTGAGGTTTTTGTTTCTTATCTTAAACATTATTATTGTTATTAAAAATAAATAAAATAAAACCAATATTTGAATTTTAGCATAAAATAATTCAATTATTATGATAGTGAAAAGGGAATAGTAAGGAATAGATAGTCATTATTATATATATAGAGAGAGAGTATAATTTTTAAAAGATTAGTTTTATACAAAACAATTTTCAGTGGCTCAGTCACATAGATGTGTGTCTGTGTGTAATACCTGGTAAGTAGATGGCTATAATGGCAGTTTTCTAAAAATTGTTTGAGGTGGGTGAGGCTGAAACTATGTTTTTGAAAGAACTGTGAGAGAAAGTTGGGAGAAGGTGGCATACCTATATGTATTAATTTCCCAAAGGAAAATAATATTAAACAATTTTGCTAGCATAAACATCCAAGAAATGGGACAGGAACCCACCTATTCCATTTCTGTTGTTCATTTGAGTTGTCTAAAGAAAGAAAGGTCTGCTTCCCCTGGAAAAAGTAAAAAAGAAAAGTATCATCATGATAAAGCTACAAGTCTTATAAAATGATTCATTTAGAACTAGCAGGTGAAAAGAGGTTCTATGAAATATTTAAATACTGAGACAAGATGGTACACATGGGTAGGAGACAGATTCGCTTGCTCAGTAAATGCTTTAAAATATAGAGTTACCACAGAAATTTTTCTAGAAATCATATCTCATGATTGGTGTTATTCGGAAAATATTCTGAGAAATGATTCATTATTGGGCATCAAGCAGTGAATCTATACATCCACTTAGATCAGCGGTTCTCAACCTGCGGGTCGCGACCCCTTGGGGGTCTCCTGCATATCAGATATTTACATTACAATTCATAACAGTAGCAAAATTACAGTTATGAAGTAGCAATGAAAATAATTTTATGGTTGGGGGGTCACCAAAACATGAGGAACTGTATTAAAAGGGTCATGGCATTTGGAAGGTTGAGAACCACTGACTTAGACGGAAAGCAAACCAATAGTATAAGAATTCTAAATTACATTGTTTTATTCTTATTCATTTATCACGGTTCATAATTACAAAGATACTATTTTGTGAAAATAATTTCAGAAACCATCACCATGACCTATACACATTCACTATATAATCATCTAAGATATTTGCATGATTTAGGGAGAATGTGTCTTATTACCAGTAATATTTAATGGTAAGCTCATTTTCTGTAAATTTGTTCTATAAGTGAACATTCCTGTGAACAAATATAACACACTATAATCAGCATACACAAAATGTAAAAGATTGCATGGTATAATAGTATTTGGTATTTTTATAGTAAACTTTATTTGTGTAACTGGTTGGGTCTATAAAAAGCATGTATGGGATTGGTAATTATCTAATGACTAATAAAATTTATGTATCCAATCTACCTTTTAAAATGAAATAATAGATTTTCATTGTATTTATAGTCAACTGCTCAAGCAAAAATTAATTCAATACGTTTGTACTGAATCAATGCAGCAGAAATAAGGGCAGATCTCAAAAGCATAAAAAATGTTTTTAATTACAAGATGTTAATCATTAAGAATAAGAATAGAATTTGGATTACACGTAGAATATATAATTGGTAAGACCTGAGAAGAAGGTAAAATTAAACCTGGTACCTTATTTTCTATATATGCCTACATTTTTCTAAACTGGTTTTTAATATCGAGGTTCTCAGTACAGATTGCAATTTACAATGGAATTGTAGCTTAGTTGCTTAGAGTTCACACTTAGAAATGAAAAAAATATAGGTATAACGTCAAAATTAACCAATTCAAGCTTTAAACAAAAATGTTATAAGTAGAGAATAAGGACACAAAATGAATGAATTTCATTTCTTTGTTCTTATACAGATTCACAGAAAATCTATCGAAAGATGAAATCTACCAATTCCCGTAGCATTCGTTTAGTGAAAGCAAGTCATATAAACACTCATTTGATGCACATTAAGTAACAGATGTGTGTATGTGGTTTGTGCAGAGAGAGAGGGAGACTCACTATGTGATAGCTACTTGTTATGTATCAGTTATTCTTACAGATAATTCAATTCATTTTCCAAAGGAAAACAATGTCGAAGGACATAAATTTTAACTGTGTCTTCAAGCCTGGAAACACCCTGTATACTAGTTTAACCACCTTTAGTTAACGCCAGGACCCTTAAGTAAAGAGGGTCCCTTAAAAGTTTTTGGTCCTATGTCTTCAGAGACAAAGAATTAATGTAAGAGACTAACAAATAAGCATTAAGTTTAGCACAATTATACCCCACATTCTTGTTTTGATAAGTCAAAATGTTTGTGCCCATCAGCCTTAGGTTTATTTTAATAAGAAGTTGGATGAGATATAGGAACATATTCCCATATTATCAGCTTGCTCAGAATTTATTTTGACTGGAACCATTTCAGAAGAATAAAAATCATCACGTTTTATGTTTCACCTCTTTTCCAACAATTGGTACGGCAGTGATATGGAAATCAGTTAACATATGTTGTCCAAAAAAACAGTATCCAAACCACCATGTCCTGAGAAGACCACATGAAAGTGTTCTCAGATCTATGATCTCAGAGGATAGGTTAGTTAGGTATCTTTCTTTCCAACAAAATAAAATCCATAAATGTACCCAAAACATACCGAAAATCACTACTAGCTAAAACAAGAAAGAGAATTCTTACAGTTGAATGTTTTGTTTAATAAAAGTAAAAAACTACCTGCTATGTTAAGCGCAGCAGTTATTGGTGCAAATAAATACCTTCCTGAACAAAATTTCACTAGTATTATTGGTGGAAAGTTTAACTATTTCTATGTATTAAAAATAGAAAAAGGCAAAATAATATTTTTACAAAATGACATGAATTTCAGGCCAAAATTAAAATGATATAAGGAAAGGGAAAATGAAACAATAGGCTCAATAAAAAGTTGTGTATTTAATTTTTATATTTCTAAAATCATAATTGAAAGTATATCATTATTCAATCAGTTTAATTGTGGTGTGAGTGAAGTTTAAGGCAATTCTAGTTGTGTCACAAATTTGACCAATATTTAAATTCTGAGCTATGGAATCATTCATTCAGAAATCAGAGTGTTTTGCACACTGTGTTTAAAAGAAAGGTGAAAGAGAAATTTCTAAAGTCTTTTCTTTCAAGGATTGTGTACATTAATGAAAGACTTGAACAGTGGGAATCAGAGGAGAGAGTGGGGGAGAAAAAAGGAGAGAGAGTTATGTGGGGGAGGGGAAAGAAGGAAAAGGAAAAATTAAAAAAAAAATTAAAGAAAGGCTGTCAGATGCAGAGCCAGACGTAATAAATCCTAAACAGGCTTAAATGTCTTTAAATTACCCTCTTAAAAGGCAAAGTTTGGAGCAGAATCAAAGCCAAATCCCAAACAATGCTGTGTTTATGAAATGCATATAAAAGTAAATGGCACATGGGGCGGTGCCTGTGGCTCAGCGAGTAGGGCGCCGGCCCCATATGCCGAAGGTGGCGGGTTCAAATCCGGCCCCTGCTGAACTGCAAAACAAACAAACAAAAAAAGTAAATGGCACATGGACGCTAAAAGTAAAAGACTAAGCAGCGACGTATCCATGCATTTGAACTAAAAACTCAGAAATAGTACTGGTGTAAGAAATCAGTGTGATACTTTGAAAACAAATTGGTAATATATAAAGGATGTGAAAAAATCCATTATGTTTTTTAAAATCATTCTGAGACCGTTTGCTATTGGCATATAGACATGTGACTGATTTTTGTATCTTAAGTTTATATCCTACAATTTTACTAAATTAACTTATTACTTCTAACAGAGTAATAGAGTTTTAGGATTTTTTTTTTTTTTCTGCAGGCTTTAGGGTTTTCTAACTATATGATCATGGTGTCTGCAAACAGGAACAATTTGACTTCTCCCTTTCGGTGGTAACGCCCTTTCTTTCCCTTGCCTAACTGCTCTTATGCTAACTTCCATTATAAAAGTGCTGAAAGTGGGCGTCCTCCATTTGTTCCTTGTCTTGGAGGAAAAGCTTTCTGCTTTTCTCCATTCAGTCTGACGTTAGCTGTGGGTTTGCCATATATGGCCTTCGTTGTTCCTGCTAGTCCTACTTTGTTGAGAGCTTTCATCAGGAAAGGATGCCAATTTTATCATATTTTTTTTCAGAATCTAATTCTAACTTATAATAATATAATTTTTCTCAAAAATGCATAAGTAAAGTAGAAATATGAAAATTGCAGAAAATCTTAAAAAGTAAAGATTTTAAAATGCTATAAGTAAATCATAACAATCGTACAGTGCTATAACAGTATTTGGGCATTATAATAAGGCTTGTTTTATGCAGGACATAGGACTTGATCACATGAATTCTCACTCGACCATTGCAGAATCTGAAAGTCCTCCATTTATTTGTTAATTTTCCACAGCATAGTTTTTAATAGCTAGCTAAAATTTCATCAGAAGGATATAATCACTGAATTTCTAACATTCATCTATATATTTTCCAATTTGTCACTTTTACCAAAATAATAATCTTTCCAGGCACATTTTGAAACTTTTCTGATAATTTCTCTGAGATAATTTTCTAAAGCAGAATTCTAAATATGATTTTTTGTCCACATTTGTCTTTTACTGCATTACAGGAAGCTGCTTATAGCATTTGGATAAACTGCTTGCTAAATTATGCCATTTTCTACATGTTGGCAGGTTTTTACACTTTGGAGCCCTATAGGGAATGTAAGCATGTGATCATTTGGTGACAGCATCTTCACCACCATGGCACATTGGTATATTTTAATGCCCATTTTTAATGAAAAATTATGCCTCACTGTTTTAATAAATGTATTACTACCTGCAGGTGAGATAAACACAAGTGAGGATAAATATTCATTTATTTTTCATAGTAATTTTGCCTTAAAAAAATTCCCTATATAATTTATCTAGAGAAAAATAAACCCAAAGGAATATATGGAGGGTAACAAAAAAATGTATACGAAAGTCACATTTGAAAAGAGACACGAGATATAATATACAAAATAATAAATATTACCGGCATGTATTGAATATTGCAACTTTAAAAGTTTTTTTTTTCTTTCTTAAAAAGTGTATACAGTTTTTGGTACCTTATGCATAGGTGTGTGTATGTATAAAGATCTTTATTAGTTATTTATATTAGTAAAATGTTTAAACAAATCTCCATTATCATGAAAATAATTAGATTTTGGTTTATATTCTTCACAGAATAACATAGAATATAACCTCCTCGGTTGACCACCTTCTTAAGTTGACCTAATTGTCATAGACCTCATGTACATACACCACATGTACTCAATGGAAGACTGACCTCCATGTGTTGAACACCTCTGTAATTTGTATCTTGACCACTTGAACTGTGACATACAATATTCAGGTACACTCCATACTTGACCAGTGGAGTACACTGTACAGTGAGAGGTAGAAGGGGTGGACATTTCCCTTTAGTCGTATTATTTTTTTCTTTTGTATAAATTCTTTATTCATGTTTTATTATTTCCACATGTTGGATCAGGCCAACTTCCTATTGTTTAGTATATGTTGTGGGAGATTTTTTCAATTTGAAGAACTGAGTGGTCTGAATAGGTACTTCCTAAAAGTACTGCACCATTTCATATTTAATAGAGACATGATGGGCCAAGAGAAAGAACTCAGAGAGCTGACATTGAAGGAAAAGGTTGATCTTTTATATTTTTTGGAAAGCAGCATCTGAAAAAAGATAATGTAATTTGTTGGTGTTAGTAAGACTACAGTCAGCAACATCCAAAAATGTGAATGTGAGTACTTGGGGAGAGGTGGCAAGGAAATTAGAGACCTGTAGTGAAAAAGGAGGAAAACTTCCCTTAATGAAGTCAATGAAGCCATGTTAAACTGGTTCAAACAAATGAGGGCAGCTATTGCCCAAATCTCCAGGCTGATGATCTAAGAAGTTGCTCCAAAAATTTGAGGTGGCAGATTTCCAAGCACCAAGTGGTTGGATGGAGAATTTAAACTGCAACGTAAATATCTCCCAGAACGTCTTATGTGGTGAATCCAATGACTTACAGTAGAAGTTAAGGAAGAGTTCATCGAAAATTCCCAGATTTCACAAGAGTCCTCAAAGATGTTCTTTTAACAATGATGAGCGTGAACTCTTTCAATGTGATGCCTGGCAGGAGACTCTTTGTAAAGGAAGACAAGAGTGGGGAAATTTTCCAAGGAAGGTTTTATAGTTCTGAAACTAAAGTCCTTTGTGATTGATAAATTGGCAATGTGTCACTTCGACATCAAACAAATGTGCATAGATGATTGAAGCCCTATTTAAGGAGCAGGTAAAGGGTTTTTATTGAGAAATGATGAAGAAGAAATGGTTTATTCCAATGATAGTAGACAGTTGTCCTGGATACTTGGAAGTGAATCATCTCACAAATGTGAAACCAAAATTTCTACCTCCAAACACAACCTCAAAATACCAACCTCTTGACCAGGGCACCATCAAAATATTTAAAATGCACCACCTACCCCAGCTCTTATAGAGTCTTTACTGAAACACAGACGTATGGTTCACCTGTACAAGCAACTTCATCTACTGCATCAGCTAATGCTCTGGGTGCTGTCCTCTGGATCTGCTTGGAATAAAGTTCACACAAAAACAATACAGAAGTGTTTGGAGAAATTTGGATTTGTCACAACCCAAGAAGCACAGCATTTGACCCCATCAAACAGTCCATCTTCCATGGCAAAATTCAAGAGTAGATTTTGAAGGTTTTATTGCAATGGATAATGAGGTGTCAACCTGTAATGAAGAAGCAATTTTCCAAGAAATACTGATCTAAATACAGATCAGCATGAAAGTGCATGAAGCAGCTGACAAAATGGAAGGAGCAAGAAAGAGTGACACAGAAATTACAGAGACTCCAGAAGAAGTCATTCACCTGATAATGCAGCTGCAGTCATTTTTTCTGGACAAATTCCAAGTGTGCTGAGTGGGATAGCCAGCATCCAGAGTGCTTTCTCCACTTATGTTTGTAATAAGAATAAGAAACAAATCAAGATTGACTCTTTTATCAGAAAGAATGACTAAAACATGAGAAAATAGTAAATGGATTAATTTTATATGATATTATATATATGATTTGACTGTTTTGATTACCCATGATTTTGTGGGATATTCTCAAAGGAAGTGTACAAGAAATAAAGTACATGTATGTATTAGTACATTGGGTCTTGTTCTTTGTGTCAACCCCCTCTATATATTGACCAATTTGTTACAGTCACTTGGGTGGTCAATGAAGAGAGGTTCTACTGTCTACTTTGCCATCACTAGAATGATATTATTGATGACCAATACCACCATGTGAAAAAACATCATAACATCTTAAAATTGTGTTGATAATGATCTTTTTCAGTATGAAATTGCCAATGTATATATGTATTAAAGAATGTGGATAATTTAAAACATAAAAATGTATTGTATAAAAAATATTCAATACAGAATTAGACAGATTTTTTTGTTTGCTTATATTTAGCTAATTTCTTTTTAAAAATTGTATGGTTTTACGGTGAAAATGAAGTAAAAAGAGGCATTTGATGATGAGTATAAAAGCCGTGGAGATGGTTTTTAAGTGTCCCTTATCTATATGGCTACTGTTATCATTCTCACTTAGGCCTTTTTGGTTTACAACTGAATTGATACAACTTCCACTTTACTGCATTCATTGCCTCTAGCCTTGGCATGGTTTGAAATTTTAAATTTTTTCCCAAAATAAAATTTAAATTTCTTATATTATACACACTACTTATTCAAATCTTTACTAGTGAATACTCTTACATTTGACTCCCTGGTTTGAATCTTAGCTCAGATCTTCAATAAGTTATATATCATCCCGTTGACTACAGTTTTGTATCTGTAAAATGAGGATATAAGTTGCACTTAAGCCTGGTGCCATGCTATTTTCACAGTACTTAACCTAGTGTATAAGGATGAATGAGTGTTAATAACAATGATTTTTATTATGATCTTAGTACTTAAAATTTTTTAAGTTACCTTATAATTCTCAGTCTCATTGTGCTGGTTATCAGCTATATATGATCCTATAATATTTTGAGGAATTTTCTGTGCTGCACACATACACACACAACACACATTTTCCCCAATTATTCCAGCTGCTTCCGCCAACTGGCCACCTCAATGGCCCTTCCTAAAGCTTGTTATACTAATACTCTATTCAACCTCAAATTAACATCCAGGAGAGAAGACACCTTTCCAGTGGCATGATGGAGCCAGCTATGGCAGCTCATGGGAGTGGAATATTAATTTTATATAAATCTTGTGAATTAGTGGACAAAATTTGCTACAGTGAAATAGAAGTAGATGGGAGGTTTACACCAGGAGAAGTAGAAAATATTATAAATATGCTTTTACTTCCTAATTTTTTTCTTCTAGAAGCTGGTTAAACATTTACTAGTACACTACTATATTTTTGCAATTTTTTTTAGTTTTAATTATTATGGGTACATAATAGTTGTACATGTATATCTTTATAGAGCACATGGATGTTGTGATACAGGGATACAATGTGAATTAATCTAAGCAAGGTATACTCTTAAGATATTGTTGATTATAATCACTTTGTTGTGCTTATAAAATATGATTTATTCTATCTATCTGCCTATTGCTATATTTTTGCACCTATTCAGCATCAATTCCTTTGATTTCTTTCTTTTTTTTTTTTTATTTGGTTATTTTTTTTTTTTTTTGTATACTTCCGACATTTATTTTTCTTTCATTTACTAGTCTCTAGGTTGGGTAATCCAGGACCTTCTTGGCAACTCTGTCATTCTTAACATATGGCTTCCAAGGTTGTTCCAGTTGTCACTATTTCCCAGTTGGCAGAAATGGGGTAAGAAGAATTCAGGGACAGATTCTTCTTTCAGGAGGAGCCCTGGCATTTCATAATGAGTTTATGCTAGTTGGACCTTTGATTTCTTTGTAACACACATTGGGCCACTCATGCTAAGAGGAAGACAACACTTTGAAGCTTGCTTCCACTACAGTTTGATATTGGACAGAGTCACTCAACAATGCAACGCTCAGTACACCTCCTCTGTGACGTGTGGATAACATTGAATTTGATAGATTGTGTGTATATCAAAATGACACATACAAAATTTATGGTAAATCATAAACTGCAATAGAGAAGGGAAGTTCTATAATTACCACTTAACATTTCATTTTAAATGGTTTTCAAGATTAAACATTATGAGACATTGGTTTTAAAATGCCACTTCAGGAACGCGACTCTCTGTCATCAAACTGTGAATCATGTGCCTTTTGCATAAGCAAAATGTTGTGCTGTTGATTAAAGAATTGAAACAAGAACTTCCAATGAGATGTTCTTTTAATGTTGGAGTATTAAATCTGAAATTGACACGGTCACTTGACATTTTTAATCATAGATTTCAGTTCTATGACAAAACTGGCTTGGTCCTTAAAGTGTACTTCCTGCTGAAGTACATTATGGTATTTCGCACATGGAGAACAATGGAAATTATATTAATCATAAAACTTTCCAATTTTTTACATGCAGCTCTGTATTAAGAATAATAACAACTACAGATGAATTTACTGTGAAGCTAACGAGTTCAGATGTTAGGCCCTTCCTGTAAAAGGGGTTCTTTTAAGGTAGGGTGCCTCATTTCCTATTCGTAATTATGTGAGTTTTTACTTGAAGAGGATCTTCAACATCTTATAAGTTTCAGGTCCTTTTTAGTTTCTGATAAAAAACATTTATTTTTCTACTTGGAGTGTTTTGTTTCAGAGCTTGGGCTGAGTGACTGGTAGTCTGCCTTGTTTTCCCAAAGGGGTTCTCTCAGATGTGTTCGATTGACTCTCTGAACTTAAATCAATCTTTGTGTCAGAATGTATCTGGGCATAACCTCAAGGGTAAGGGATAAACAAAATCTTTAAATCTCATCAAACCCTGGTTGGGGGCCCATTCAAATGAAGAATAAAAACTGAGTTTTTCATTGATCTCTAGTTTCTTGATAGAACTGTAAGAAATGAGAGAAATGTAGATTGCTAAATGTCATAAATTTTTTTGTTGAGATCTCCAAGATTCTGTAAAAATGACTCCACTTATCAGCTTTTAATCACAAAAGTTAGGTGTTTTAAGCTCAGTTTTTTTTTTATAATTATGAAAGAAAAATTTCAAACATTTAACGTGCTTTCCTCCTTTGTGGAAGTAGAATTTTAACTAACAGTGTCAATGAAAGGTTAACTAATTCATTTCTAATTGTACAATACAAAGGTTTCAAGCCAGTGAGGTTGTTAAATTTTAAAAAGTTAAGTAAATGTGGGCTGATTTGTATGAGAAACGATTTTAATTTATTTGTTATGTTTATCTTCAGAGGTATAACTAAATATGTAATGTAAGGTTTGGGACATGTGTGCCCTAATGATTTTCTGCCACATTTTACGTCTTAGTTAATAGATCCCGGAGAAGTCTGGCAGTCACGGTAGAGGTTGGGGCCGCCAAGACGGGTGAGAAATACCCAGTGGTTAGTTATATAAGTATTTCAGAATTTTTTGTATTAGTCATATTAGTATATTTTTCTTCATATCAGCTTTGCTTATTTGAAGCAAAATTGTCCTGTATACACATTTTAAGCATGTTTAAATATTCTTTCATACTTATACACAAGCAGCCTAAAACCTAATTTTTTCTATGAAATAGTTATTTCTTTCCAAATTTCTTTTATGGAAAACTTGTTTTAGATCCCATTCAGTGTAGTTTACCTGAAGGAACTTCTCTGCTACGTAAAGACTGTGATGTGCATACAGGTAGAAATAAGATTGCAGTGTTGAAAGAGAAGGAATAAGGTTTGCATAATCAGAAACAAAGGATTGTATGCATTTATCTTTATATGCAATTAACCTTAAAATTAGTTCTAATCATCTCAATTTTCAAACTTCTGAGTTGGAAGGTGGAGTGTGGCACATCTGATAGTCAGGGCTCAAGGATGTGCCCAGGAACATTTGAAGCACTCTTTACCCTAGCCTAGAATAATAGTTTCCAAAACGTGTCCTTTGTGGTACTTGCAATGCAGTAACTTTGGCCAGGCTTATTTAATTCTCACAGTAGCTCTATGAGAACAAATGTATTTTTTGGTACATAATTAATTACAGTTTGTTTTTAGATTTATGATATGTAATAATATACAAAAGTTTTACACATTTAAAATGTACATTTTGGTGAATTTGGACATCTGCCTATATCCATTGCCATAGTCAAGATAATATGTAAACATATCCATTACCTCCCCAAGTTTCCCCATATTCTTTCCTGGGTTATTTATCAACATTTTTGTGGTAAGAACAGTTAACATGAGATTTATCCTCATAACGTATTCTGAAGTGCACATTGGTAACTATAGGCACTCTGTTATATGGCAGATTTCTAGAACTTATTCATCTTCCCTAAGTGAAATTTTATTTCCACCAAGCAACAGCTCCTCAGTTCCTCCTCCCTCTGGCCTCTGGCAACCAGCATTCTATTCTCTGTTTCTATGACTTTGCTTCCTTTCAGGACCTCATACAAATGGAACCCGATACTGTTTGTTTGAACCATAGCAGAACCTATTAACTAAATAGTAAGGGGAAAGGGAAGGGAGGGGAGGGGGAGAGAGACTAATTGGTGGGACCACACCTATGGTGCATCTTAGAAGGGTGCAGGTGAAGCTTACTAAATGTAGAATATAAATGTCTGAACATAATAACTAAGAAAATGCCATGAAGGCTATTTTAACCAGTTAGATGAAAATATTTCAAATTGTATATAAAACCAGCACATTGTACCCCATGATTGCATTAAGGTACACAGCTATGATTTAATAAAAAATAAATAAATAAATAGTACTTTGAATAACAAGGTATTTTCTATAATATCTAAATAAGAGATCAAATAATTTTTTGAAATAAATTCCCCTGAATTTATTAGGATTAACGTGAGTTGGTAAATTATCCCCACGTGTACATGTATGAATATGTGAAGTTAGTAAGTTCTAACAATATTTAAACATGTTAATCAGAGTCAAAACATAGGTCTTCAAGTAATAAGTGATTATCTATATATTGGAACTGGAATATGACTTATCTATAAACTCCCTTATTAATACTGTCTATTGTCTGAAGTCTTCTGTTTTTGATCAGTTCTCATATGCCTGTTTGTATTTCCATATGCACAGCATGTCTTCACCTTGAACAACTTGTGACTTTTCAAAGCTCTGGAGATGATTTCCTGATGAAACACATGCCTCCCTTTTATGCCTTTCTTCACTCACCGTTTACTATGATCTAAAAACAGTAAGGAACTCACATGAATCAGAATACTGTTCTTGCTTGTCTTAGCAATTTTGAGGAGGGTATTTTTAATCTCTTCCTCAAAAGTTCCTCTTAATGACATAATAATTTTGTTTATGACTTTTCCAATGAACTATGAAGCCCTCCAATGCCAGGCCCTATTCCTGTGGTAATGAAGTCTAAGAGAGAGGAGTCTTCATTTCATCATTGGCCTAATAGTGAAGAGTCTCCCTCATTCCTTTCATAAAAGAAGTATGAAAGATGTGCAGAGACAAGATCTAAATGAACATCATTATAATCATCATCATTTTTGTCATCAAATATTTATTGATACTTGTCCTTTGCCCAAAGCTCTAAGGAGGGCTGTAATGAATTTTAAAAGCCTCTGTCCAATCCTCTGATATTTATAGACAGAAAAATAAAGCATCAGTATAAGTTCCTTGGAGAGCTTTTGAAAATAGACATAATATCCCCATAAAATCTTTATAAACAATAAGAATATTAGCAAAACAATTGTTAATTAAATGCTTAATCCATGATGGTTTAACCCAGGGCTTAATATATCTAGTACTTGTATGCTAACCATCTTTTTTCTAATGATATATGTTTTGTTAATAACTACCTTACATACTTTAAATTTCTTTTGATTTTCTGACCAATAATTATATCAAAGCAGTACTCTGAACCTTATTGGTGCATCAATGTACAAAGTTATGATTTAATTTTAAAAAGAAAGAAAAAATAAAAATAAATAAAATGAATTTCTAAGGAAAATTTTATTTCCTGGATAATTTTTCATAAGTCAGACTTCCTAAGAAAGAGACTGAGATTGACATGCTGGTGACTGATGAGGGAGGGCTCTTAGTAGCAATGCCTGTAAGGAAGAAAGAGAAGTAGGACGGGAGAAGGAAGGTGTTAAGGTTTGGTTATAACAGAAGCCTCAGTTGATCCCTCTGGGAACTCTGAAGTGGAGGTTGATGTGTTGAGATAGCCTCATGTAACTCACAGAAACTATAGAGGGACCTAAACTTGGACAATGCAGCCCCCTTTAGCCCAGTGCAGTTCAGTTCCTGAGGCTTGATGGAAGGCACCTTCTTCAGCATGGAGATGAGTGTTCTGAATGGACAATTAGGTGCATAGGGCTACCTCTGTGCTAATGTACCCCTGTGCTTTCCAGACCTACCTGCTCTCTGAAAGAAGCATATGTCATTTGGAAACTGATACCCCAGAATTTTATTTGTCCCTTCCCTGGGTGAATGTACAAGAGGAAGATTACTAGGATGAACTGCAATTTCTGTCAAAGAATCTGGTCTTGGTACTTCAGAAAAGTTTAGTTTTCTTTTCTTCTGCACAGTTTTTATTACCATCATTTTTGGCCGGTAGGTATGCTGGTCTAGTGGATTACCATGTGAGATAAACCTAGAACCTTATACTTGAGAGTGCTGAACTCCAAGTAAGGCTGTGGCTTCTGTATTGGTGCGTTTATTGGCAATCATGGGCAAAGAATTACCAAGACTTGTCCCAGTAGATCATATTGATGCAGCATGGGTGGCGCCCTGGCGCCCAGAAGGACCTGCCTCACCTTCTGCCAGCTCCCCCAGGGTGTTGGTGCAGTGGGATGTGGGGAAGCCAAGGCTGGACAACCAAGTGAGGCAGAGATGGTAAGCGGGACTTAAACCTACGGGGTCCCTTGTTGGTTGAGAGAGACCACAGCACAGCCTGAACTGGTGCTGGGGCCAACCCCAGAACCACCTTTTTACCTAGAGAGCCCTCCTCTGGCTGCTACTCCCTTGTGAGCATTTCACAGGCCTAAGGGTGATAAAGGGTTCCCCATTCAGGACTGAACAGGGACCCCCATTTCCTAGACCTAGGCAATTTCATGAAGGGAATGGCTCATTCACCTTGCCCTGAGCTGAAGGAACTATATCCATTCATTAACGTCCTCATTCACCTTGCCCAAGGAGAAAGGACTATATCTATTCATTTGTTACCAAGTCCTAGCCAAATGTAACTATGAAAAATCCATATGACTCTGTATACCACTAGACCAGCGATTCTCAACCTATGGGTTGTGATCCCTTTGTAACAATCAAAATACATTCTGCATATCAGATATTTACATTACAATTCATAACAGTAGCCACATTACAGTTATGAAGCAGTAACAAAAATAATTTTATGGTTGGGGTTCACCACAACATGAGGAGCTGTATTGAAGGGTCGCAGCATAGGAGGTATTAGGAAGGTTGAGAACCACTGCTAGACAAAGGATCCAGGTGGAGATTTTCAGACTTAGGTCCTTCCCTCTGCAGTGAGTTCTGGTGCTTTTTTCTGTGTTATTTTCTCTATAATAAATCCTATCTACCCCTGATCTGTGGTCCATGGATTCATCTTGGAGACCAAGGACCTACCGAAGAAATTCCAATAACAATATTAATGTCCTGTTTCCAGCCCTCCCAGTGCCTACTTTATAGCAGCACCCTGCTTCTCACTGAGGATCTATGTAAGTTACTCCTGTATCTTAGTCCATTTAAGCTTCTATAACAAAAAGCCATAGACTGGGACTGGGTAGCTTATAAATAACAGAGACTTATTTCTTATAGTTCTGAAGGATGAAATTTCCAAGATTAAGGCGGCAGCAGGTTTTGTGTGTGGTGAGGGCCACTTGTAGCTCATCGATAGTGCCTTATCACTGTGTCCTCACATGGTAGAAGGACATGGCGGAAGGATCCCCTGGGCCTGTTTTATAAAGGCACTAATCCCATTCATGAGAGCTCTGCCTTTGTAACCTAATCAGCTACCCAAAGGCCCCGTTTCCTAATACCATCATCTTGGGAATAAGGATTTCAACATGTGAATTTGGGGACACAGCATTCAGTACATTGCACACTAGGAACTTCATTTTTTGACTGGTAGTTCCTTGGCACAAGGAGCCCAGAATACAATAAATTGCAAAAACAGACTAACATTGTGTCATCTGGTACAAGGATTCTTCCCTTGTGACCAAAGGCTCTAGATCCATGATGCCTATATGAGATCTGTGAATGAAGCGCATCCTAGGAAAAGTGCTACATACCTCATTACTGAATATCACTATAGTTACTTTTGAAGAACTCCCCTGGGGAAGCTATGCATTGACACTGGTGCCGATTTCACACTTTGAAACAATTTTAGACCTCTTTTTCTAGGATGATTATCAGAGCTGTTCTTGTATTATTATCTTTGATATACTTAATGCCATCAAAATATCTTTTTTTTTTTTTTGAGACAGAGTCTCACTTTATTGCTCTTGTTAGAGTGCCATGGTGTCACAGCTCACAGCAACCTCCAACTCCTGGGCTTATGCAATTCTCTTGACTCAGCCTCCCAAGTAGCTGGGACTACAGGCACCCACCACAACGCCTGGCTATTTTTTGTTGCAGTTTGCCTGGGGCCGGGTTCAAATCCACCACACTCAGTATGTAGACCTGATTACTTACCCATTAAACCACAGGCACCTCTCCCAAATGTCTTTCTTTTAATGTTATCTTTATCTTTGGATAAAGAAAAATGTCATGGGGGACTAGATCAGATGAGTTATGAGAGTATTCCAATATAATTATTTGTTTACTGGCTAAATCTCCCTCACAGACAGTGCTGTGTGAGCTGGTGCATTGTTGTGATGCAAGAGCCATAAGTTGGCAAAAAATTCAGGTCATTTTCATCTAACTTTTTCATGCAGCCTTTCAGCACTTCCAGTAGTAAACTTGGTTGACCATTTGTCCAGCTGGCACAAATTCATAATGAACAATTGCTCTGATATCAAAAAAATTAGTAACATCATTTGGACTCTTGATTTGCATACAACCCCCACACTTTTGTGGTAAATTGACCATCTCTTTTTGACTAAAAATTTCAGGACTAACTCTGCCAGTATTCTACACAGTTATAAAGGGACACTTTTCACTTATCTTATTAATTGTAATAGTGGTGCCTCTTGAAATACCTAAATCACTCATTAGATGTATTATAGCTGTGTGTTTATTGGGAAAATAATAGTAATTGGATTAAACCTGTACCAGGTCCTAGCTAATTGTTTCAATCATCTTAATAAACTTCTGATGTACTAATAAATAACTTTTATTTACAAATGAGATAATGTACCTCTACTAAACATCATATTGTCATAAATATTTTCCCTGCCCTAGAACAAGGACATTTTTTTACCATTCCATTTATGTTGTAGTTGGTGACATGACTTGGTTTGGCCGGTGAAATATAGGTTGAAGATTTAGGAGTCACCTACATTTTCTAGATTTTTTATGGTTTTAAAATTTCCATTCAAGCCTTTAATCTATCTTAAGTTTTGTATACAGTAAGAGACGGGGATCCTATTTCAGTCTTCTGCATGTAGCTATCTAATTTTCCCAGCATCGTTATTAAAAAGGACATCCTTTTTTCCAATTTATCTTGTTGTCTGCTTTGTCAAAGATCATTTGATCATAGGTAGATCATTTTATCTAGTTCTCTATTTTGTTCCTTTGGTCTATGTCTCTACTTTTATACAAGTACCAAATGTAGTAAAGACTCTTTTAGACATAGGGCTAGGCAAAGAATTTATTACTAAGATGCCAAGGGTAAATACAGCAAAAACAAAAATAAGTAAATGGGTCTTAATTAAATTAAAAGCTGATGTACAGCAAGGTAAATAACCAACAGGGCAAATTGACAACCTAAAGAATGTGAGAAAATATTTACAAACTATGCATCTGACAAGGGGCTGCTATCCAGAATTCCATAAAGAACTCAAATCAGCAAGGAGAAAAAAGTCAAAACATGGGCAAAGTCTATCTTTTTACAAGAAGATAGCCAATAAACATGTAAAAAAAATACCAAACATGACTAATCATGTCATACAAATTGAAACTACACTGAGATGCCATCTTACTCCTATAAGAATGCCAATATTTAAAAGCCAAAAACAATAGATGCTGGCATGGATTCCAAGAGACAGGAACACTTATACATCATTGATGGGGCTTCAAATTAGTTCAACCTCTATGGAAAACAGTATGAAGATTCCTTAAAGTGATAAATGTGAACCTACCATTGGATCCATCAGTCCCACTGCTGAGAATCTATCCAAAGGAAATGAAGTCATCTTATTGACAGGACACCTGAAATCAAATGTTCATTACAGCACAATTCACAATTACAAAAATATGGAATTAATCCACATGCCTTTCACTCATGACTGGATAAAGAAAATGTAGAATATATATACATACACCATGGAGTACTGTCCATCCTTAAATAGGAATGAAATAATGTCATTCATAGCAATACAAAGGGACCTGCAGAGTATTATCCTAAGGGAAGTGTGTCAGGAATGTAAAACCAAACACCATATGTTTTCATTAGTAAGTGGGAGGTAATAGATGTGTAAATGTGGGCAGAAAGCAGTATACAGGACTTGAGAAACCAAGAAGGGGGTGGCCAGGAGGGTGGGTGTGAAATTAAAAGTTATTTATTGAGTACAAGGAACACTATTCTGCTGATGGACACACACACAAAAATCCCGATTTAAGCATTATATGGTATCTCCATGTCATAAAAGCACTTGTACTCCTTAATTAATACTTTGAAATAAATAAAATGGACATTAAAAAACAGCCACCTACATGATATTAGCTATCCAAGTCACATGGGTAAGCTTATGTAAACAGGATGGCAAGTGCCCCTTTACCTCTTGAACAATAATGTCAGTGTCTCAGAGTATGCTTTGTGTCTGAAAGCAAAGACAATTTAAAGAGAATCTGTAGTGGGCCCTAGTCATGAAGTATGAGTAGGAAATAAAACTGTGTGTCACGAACTTTTTGTGTGTTTGTTTCTGTACTTTTTTTTTTCCCACACTGGGGCTGTGTTTGAACCCACCACCTCCGGTATATGGGGCTGGCACCCTACTCCTTGAGCCACAGGCACCACTTGATGTCCTGGACTTTTGAGATTTAATGTACCTGCAATGTAGTGAAGGCTCCATGCTTCAGCTATTTATTATTATTATATTCTTCATTGTAATAAACTTATTACTCATCTTTATTTCCAAGTAAACATTGTGTGTTGGCTATAAGTGCCAAATTTTCTGATTGGTATCTACTGTATTCCTCAGCACAGCAACTTACACACATATCATGGCATTTGCAGGATAGGTAAATTAAAGTAATGATTAGAAACATAAGTCAGAGGAACAGGATATGTACCCTGACCTGCAGCTGTGGCCTGTGTGATCTGGAAGCCTTGCTTACTCACCTGTGAGTTGGGGTTAATGTGGTCTCCCTGCAGTCCTAATGCGCATTAACTCACACACTATGCTAAAAGCCTTCAGAAAGGACTTGCCAGTAAAATGCTCAATCACAAGGGTAGTTTTCATGAGTAGAAAATGGACACAGTGCAAATAGACACAATGGGCAAAAGGATTACTCTAACCATTTTATAAGAATTCTCCACTTTTTCTTAATATTTTAAACATGGGAAACCTGAAACACAGTCTTGCTTTTCATTAGGCTCTGCTTATGTTGTTCTCTACATATTTTCTATCTATAAATATTTGTCTCCTCGATGACATTTCTGGGTTAATAGGGACTTTTAAAAAAAAGTTAGTACCCCTAATTGAGCATAGAGGAAGCGTGTGGTAGGTTCTTAATAAATATTCACAACTTGACCTTTGAAAACCCCAGGTATTTAGAAAAAAGTTAGATTACATTTAGAAATCTCTGACAGCCCATTAATAGACTCGCTAAGACCATATTTGGGAAACTTCAAAGTCTTTACTAATTCCAGTAGGTAAGAAATGTTTGACTTTCTTTCTTTCTTTCTTTTTTTTTTTTTTTTTTTTTTTTGGCAGTTTTTGGCTGGGCCTGGGTTTGAACCCACCACCTCCCGGCATATGGGGCTGGCAACCTACTCCTTTGAGCCACAGGCCCTGCCCAGAAATGGCATAGTGACAACTTGATGTAATTCATTAATTCACTAATATTCTCAACAAACAACTCACCTTAAAAACAAATCTGCTGGTTAGATTAAGTTTGTGCTTTGTTTTTCTCATTCATATTAAATTACTAGTCTGTGAGTTCAGAGACCTAAATTTGTTTAACCTTGAAAAATGTTTTCTTTTGCTACAAGATGTCATTATCATTATGAGGAGGAAGTCTTGATTTCTTGGTGATGTTTACTCTAAGAAACAAACCTTTGAGTCTTGCATTTAAATGGTCTCGTGTTTTGCCTTGTCTGTTCTAACATAGGTATTGATTGTGAAGTAAATATAGACGAATGCCTGTCAGAGCCCTGTCTCCATGAGGGAGCTTGTATTGATGGCATCAATCATTATACCTGTGACTGCAAGAGTGAGTTTTTCGGAACACACTGTGAAATAAATGCAAATGATTGCCTCTCAAATCCTTGTCTACATGAAAGGTAGCTGTTTTTATTTCTTCTATTATTAACTCTATAAGGGTATATTTAACTCACAATATTTAAAATGTAATGTCAAGGGAATGTTGATAACGATTATTTTAATTATGCTTTTTCTTAAAACAAGAGCTAAGTACTGTTATGATGACAGATGCTTGCAGTTTTAGCTAAACAATGTACTGGTACATTATCTCTGCCCTTCTTTTGTTTCTGTTCATTATCATAAAGTAATTTTCAATACATGTGGATTAATTAGATTTTAATATACGTAAATGTAACTGCCCATGGTAATAGGAGTAGCTGGTAAGCTGATAAGACATTCTGTTATTTGCTCTGTGGAGAGATAATACCACATACTTAGTACATAAAATGTTCCTAATTAGAATGATTTGTTTATCCCTATATATATGGAAGGTATTTCATGACTCTATGAAATTGCATAATAACACTCCGGCTCATGGGTAGAATATTAGTCTGTATGAATATGGAGTGAGGTTTTTTTTAGGAGATGCAATTGGCAAAGAAGAATAAGCATAGATCCGTCTTTATCACCGAGGCACCGTGCTATCGGCTGCAGATTTACTTTTCTAGTTGTGCCGCTGACCTTGTAGGCAGCGAAGAGAGTATAAAGGTGTGGGCATAACAGACTTCAGTGTCTTACATAACCCCCAAATGCACTTTTTATCTTTTAAAACTATTTCTTCTTTCCATTGCCATTGGGAAGAAGGGAAAAAATAAAAATTGATCAGTTCTTTCAGTCCAGTCACCTTCAAGGACAAGGAACCAGGAATAGACTCTGCTCCAACCGAACAAGAAAAGAAAATTTTAAATGGTGAAACTCTGTTCAAGTCATGGTTTAATGTCTACTTACCTGAAATTTCATTCTGTGTTTCAGGTGCACAGATCTCCTTGAGGATCCATGGACTGGCACACAATGTAAAATCAGGAATAATGTAAGTTTATTATTCTAGTACAGCTACATAAGAATTTAATTTTAAAGGAAAATCAAAGTACTTTGCTGTAGGTTTCAGAGTCATTTCCTCAACAGTTGATAGTTTCATTGTTCTCTCACCTTTCATCTGTGTAATTCCCTGTCTACTCCAAACAAAATGACACATCACAGCTTTTTGTTTTTTTTTTTCACCTTTCTCCACTTTACCTCCTGCGATCATAAACTGCTGCAAACTGGAGCTCTCCCTGAACTAAATCCTGGAAGGGCTATTATATAACAGGGGATATGGTAGCCTGCAGGTATATTTCATGCAAGTAGCCTTTCAACAGGGCTTAAGTTGCATGATCTGCCTCTTCCCCTGGGTCTTAGCACACACAGTATTTGTGAATCTGTAGAGATGAGACAAGATTAAATTGATGCAGATATCACAAGTATAAAATACAAAATAGATACTGGACGGATGTGCTGAGAAGTGAGCAGGGCCCGATGTCTCGGGATCCATCTTTCAGAGTCTGTGGTGCGGTGGTTGACACATGGTATTTCATGTATAAAGCATTTTCTGTTTAGAATTGTTGGGTGCCTGATTGAGACCATTCCTGGTGCTTGAGAATCTTATGAGCCTTTTTGGAGTCATGGGGGACGTTTTCCAAATCCTTCTTGACTGATAGTAATATCATGAAGGAGAGAAATCCAGGGACTACAAGCTTTTGTCACGGTGAGACCATAGGAATTTCATTAAATCAAATGAAATTGATTGAGGGTCTCTCCCCCTCATAAGGAAAAATCTGATGTAAGAGGGTTATGCTGGGAAGACCCATGGGAGACAGAGTATATACTTAGTAAGTGGCCTTTCAGAGGGTTATGCTGGGAAGACCCACGGGAGACAGAGTAGATACTTAGTAAGTGGCCTGTCAGAGGGTGATGCTGTGAAGACCCACGGGAGACAGAGTAGACACTTAGTAAGTGGCCTTTCAGAGGGCGTTAGGAAGTGTTTACATGCATTGAGGGAGGAGTCAGTTTCTGTGTTACTACTTACCTGCTGTGTATTCTTGGACATATTACTTTCATTTTAAAATTATGTTTTTGCTATTCAACAAGAGTAATCATGTTAACTACCTCAGGTGGTTGTGAGGATTGAATGAGATAAAGCACACAAATCAATTAGCACATTTTCTGACACACATTAGCTTTAAAAAGCTTAATTACCTATTTATGTTATGTTTGTTTGTTTTAGATAGTGAAAGTCATACCTGAGGTGTAAAAGGAAGTGTAATTAATAAATTCCCCAGTAGAGACTGGATAAGCTGTATATTTTGTTTGTACTTTCATAAATATCACCTGCAGTAATCTCTAAAACCACATTTTTTTTGTAGTATAAATATTATGCTCTTCTTTTTCAATTAAGAATATCAGTGAGCATTTTTGACATGTATATGTATATATGTATATACATAGTTCAAATATTATGAAACCTATTGTTAAAATTCTATGTATATGCGTCTAGATTTGTTTCCCTATAATTTTATTTCAACATAAAAGTGAATTCATTATTCTCATAGTTGACTGACATTTTGTTTTGCTTAGTATATCTTAGGCATCATTCCATTAATAATGATTAGGGTACTGACTTATTATTTTTAATAGCTACAATGTGTTACAAATGAGTATTGAAGAACCACAGGTCACATAATGAGAGCATGAATATCATCTTCCTTAAATCCTATTTAATGAAATCACTTAAAAAAATTATTGACTAATTTGATGAGGATAAATGTAGCATGTCATCATTTTAATTTACCTTTTCCCAGGTTATTAGCAAGATTGAGCCCATTTCCATATAATTATTTGCAGTTCTCCAGGTCATGTCTACTTATAGCCTTTTTCTGTTGGCCTACTTGCCTTTTACGTTTTGGTTGGTATATA
Source organism: Perodicticus potto (assembly GCA_963574655.1). Taxonomy (NCBI): domain Eukaryota; kingdom Metazoa; phylum Chordata; class Mammalia; order Primates; family Lorisidae; genus Perodicticus; species Perodicticus potto. The sequence goes on from CAUYRH010077555.1 coordinate 23,809, forward strand.
TTAGCTTAAAATATGAATAAAGTTTACAAGTTTCTGAAAAGCTGCAAATCTTTTCTAGAGCTTGAACATTTTTTGTTTATATAGCTAGGAAATTGTGAGATTTCGTAATTTTTTTATGACTCACATTATTGTATTTCTCCTTTGAAAATCCTTTCATATAGCAATATTTAAAATATTTTCTTCTATTCTCACCTACTATAATTTTAGGATTAATGACACTTATAGTGCTTTAACCCATAGTGAATATATTGTTACCAATACATTTTTGACATTATTTTAATTTTTGTTTAATTTTTTGATTTTAGCATGTTGGGGGTGCACATTATTTATACACACTTTGTTTTTATACAGACTGAATCAAACTTATAAGTGTTCCCTTCACCCAGGTAGTGTGAATTATACCGGATAGGTATGAATTTACTCATCCCCACCCTCCCCCAGCAAATATAATATTTCAATTGATAATTGTAGGTATAATCAAAATGTATTTAAATGTAAGTAGATTGAAATGTATTTTGACTAATTTAATGACTTTTTTCAAAACTATATTGAATTTTCCCAAGAAATTTTATCAAAAGATCTGTTATTTCACTATTCATTTATAGTGACTCATTTTTCATGCATCAATTTTCTATGTATGAGTTAGTTTGGTGGCTTTCTTCTTTCTCTGTCTTTTTGTCTCATTATATACTAGTATTGTCTGCTTTAATTATTGCAATTTAATAGGATTTTTTAAAATGTGCCATGTTTCATTAACACTTTAAGTGCAATCTGAATGTAATTTTGGTCATTTGTCCTGCAAATAATGGATATTGAATATCTATAAGAAACTAAGATACAGAAATTATCGGACACATTTCCTGCCCCACCAACTCCACTTGGAGAGTTATTGACCTGCGTATCTATCTATCTATCATACATCTATTTTACTTATTTGCTGATTTATTTATTTTAACTTTCTCTGTGCTGCAATGCCCAGATAACAGCCTCTGAAGGACATCCGTGCATGTCCTATACTGTTTTTCTAGGCTGAAGAGACCAGGGCAATGGAGAAATATGGGCAGTACTAATTAAAAAGAGCACTTAGGTCAACATGGACCAGAGTGTTATATGTGAAGCTCTTTGAGAAGTGAAAAGATACAGTTTATGTTAGGACTGGACGGGGGAAAAAAAAGCAACCCTGTTTAGTTTTATTTGTCCATCTGACAGAGAAACCTTTTAAAACTCAGAATTATTACTACACAAAAGCAAACTCATGACTGGGTTATTGAAAAAATATAATTAATGTTTTATATGTACACACACACACACTCTCTCTCACAAAAAAGAAAAGAATATGGAAGCATGCAAAGCAGAAATTTCTCGTCTTCCTTTCTTTTTTTTTTTTCTTTAAAGCAGATATTTTTCATTTTGATGGAGTGGAGAAGAATGGCATGTGTCTTCCTGTGGCATGTGTATATGGAAGCAATGTTTTTTTGTTTGTTTGTTTGCTTTGGTTTGGTTTTCTCTATTTTTTCTTTTGCTTCTTTTCTTTTTCTTTTTTTTAATTGTTTGGGATTTGCTGAAGATACAAAGAACTAGATTACGCTAATTGCATTTGTTAAAGTCTCTCTTATAATTGTGTCCTGCCCACAAAGCAGTGTTATTTTTTAATATCAGATTATAAACATATAAATAATGCACTGAAATGGCAAAACAGAAACTGTGATTAAAGAATAAAAGAATAAATGGGCATATTCTCAGATGAAGAAAATTTAAGAGAAATTTGTCATGAGCAGACCTAATTCTAATACAAGGACTAAGGAAAGTTCTCTGAATAGAAGGGCATGGATCAAAGAACTGTGTGTGTGCGTGCATTATTTCTACATTATTTCTTTAAGTGTGAACTCTAACTAATGAGGATTATTTAGACTAAATTATTTATATTTTATCTACCTCACATTATGTACATTTTACTATTTTTTGTTAATCTTTCCTTAGTACATATTTGATTCTGACATACAAAAGATTTATTTTTATGTATCCAAGTTCTCAGAACTCCAAAAGTTCTATGATATCTAACATTTAAAAGCAATTTATTCAAAAAGTTCTTCTTCGGCGCCTGTGGCTCAACCGGCTAAGGCTCCAGCCACGTACACCTGAGCTGGTGGGTTCGAATCCAGCCTGGACCCGCCAAACAACAATGATGGCTATAATCAAAAAATGGTGGGACGTTGAGGTGGGCGCCTGTGGTCCCAGCTACTTGGGAGGTGGAGGCAGGAGACTCTCTTGAGCCCAGGAATTGGAGGTTGCTGTGAGCTATGATGCCATGGCACTCTACCCAGGGTAACAGCTTGAGGCTCTGTCTCAAAAAAAAAAAAAGTTCTTCTGGTATTTTTCTCATTTTATTTGAAGTTAAATTATTGATTTAGCAGAATGCTTTCCAGGGAAAGATTTAAGTTAGAAACCATCTCCAAATGGCCAGCTATTTCCCACAAATTATCGTGTAGAATGTCTATCTCCTTTTATAGGAAATCCATCTTTAAAATGAACAATATCTCACACAGAGAAACATTTATTACACACACAAGAGTAACTTGCTTTTTCGCTTAAGCTGTCATTGCAGATTATTCTACATTAACATATATTGTTCTATCTTATTACTATTCTATTGTATGAAGTTACTATATTTACTTATTCAGTACCCTTTTCTAGGTTATTTAAGATATTTTAAGTCTGGCTGCTAAAAATTCTTTGTGTTTCTTAGGTGTGGAAGTTTGAGCTGATAATGCACTATTTCATAGCAGAAAATAACTAGCATTACTTTTAAGATTCTCTCTTGATCATTTGTGTGTGTGTATGTGTTTCTTTTTGGCTTCACAGCCTATCTTTCCCTGTCACACTTGTGTGCTTATTAGGAATCTTTCCTTTATGTCTGTTCAGTCAAAACGGGAATATTACTTTTTGGTATATGTATTATTTGTTTACATGAATGTCATTAGGTTCTCCCAAGTATATATTCTTTGTCTATTCCACGATTTGCCTTAGTCCATACATGTTGAATCCCTAAACTGGGGAACTATCTCTACCAGGATTCGTGCGAAAGTGAGCCAACACCTGAACTTGAAGAGCAAAGCTGGTGGTGCAAGAAACTTGTGTTGCCTTCCCTGGCATCTCCTAACCGCCAATACCAGCCTCGTGTGGCTTACGATATCACAGAATCCTTCGTAACATACTTAATCAAGTTTTCTCAGTCTTTTGATTTATTTGCCCATGGCTAACTCTTCGTCTTGCCAAGTTAAAACACACTAAACTCCTGGGATTTTGAACAGACACTTTCTCTAGTATCTTTAGAGTATTTGTGAGGGTTCTCCAGAGAAACACAACCAGTGGTATAGTTCAGTTCAAGTGCAAAGTCCTGAGAACCAGGAGAGCAGATGGTATTAGTCCTAGTCTGAGCTTTCCAGCCTAAGCGGTGAGACAGAAAAAATTGGGTGAACTCTTTCTTCCTCTGCCTTTTGTTCTATTTAGACCCTTAATGTGTTGGACGAAGCTCACTCATGTCAGGAAGGCAATCTGCTTCATCAAGTCCACTGTGTCAAATGCTTACTTGTCCAGAAGCATCCTTACAGAAATATCAAGAAATAATGTTTAACCTGAGCACATTACGATCAGTCAGGATGAAACATCAAATTAACCATCATGGGTTCCTTCTCCAATGCTCTTTTGTTTACCTGAGGAAATAAGGACATTTATTGTATTCATTTTCTTCTTGATTTTTAAAAATGTGTAAATTTAAAATTATATGTACATAATATTTGCCTATATTTACAGGGTACATGTAGTATTTTGATACAAAGTGTAATTTTAATGTACTTGAACTTCTCTGCTACCTTTCAAAGAATCCTAGAGTTTATTTCATGAGTTTGTTGGTATTTTTAGTTTTAGCCCTGATGTACATTCCTTTCTAGTATTTGATTTGTTTGTACAGTACGGGCAGGTTCTGGGACAATGTTTTGTTTTTTTGTTTTCTGTATGTTCATGACTTTTCTTTTACAGACATTCTGCCAGATATGCTTTGAATGAAGAAAAAAATTGTGATTACTATAAGAATATCAATTTGATATTTCATAATCTTGTTTTATTTTTGAAATAGCAAAGCAAACATCCATTTTATCTACATCAAAATACCATGTTTGATTAAATTGGGAATCAGATAAAATCTCCCTATTATCCAAATCAGTTCCATTCAACCCTGTAAGTTTTGAGAAAAAAAGAAAGCAGTCAATGAAATTATATTAGGAATAAACCTTAGTTATATTAAGTCTTCTCCATATACATTGTCATATGGACAATTCTACTACATTTATTTGACAGGGGAATCAAGACATGGTGATGTCATGAGTGCTAGGTTGGAATTTGGAACATTTGGAAGCAATGTGGTTTTGCCCTGTCAGTCTTGCTATAAGACCTTGGTGAAGTTACTCCAGTATCCTTGAGCTTACCCTCAACCTTGAGTAAATTAAAACTGTTGGGCTAGGCTCAGCGCCTGTGGCTCAAGTGGCTAAGGCACCAGCCACATACACCTGAGCTGGTGGGTTCGAATCCAGCCCAGGCCCACCAAACAACAACGATGGCTGCTACCAAAAAATAGCCGGGCATTGTGGCAGACACCTGTAGTCCCAGCTACTTGGGAGGCAGAGGCAGGAGAATCGCTTGAGCCCAGGAGTTGGAGGTTGCTGTGAGCTGTGATGCCACGGCACTCTATCCAGGGTGACAGCTTGAGACTCTGTTTCAAAAAACAAAACAAAACAAAAAAGAAAAAACTGTTGGGCTAGATTCTTGCTATGCAATATCTGGTTCATTAACTGAAGCAGTATCAGGATCACCAGGGGATTTGTTAGAAATGGAAAAACTCAGCTCCCCAACCTGAGTTTTAATCTGCAATTTAACAAGCTACCAGGCTATTTATATGCAATTAAAGTTTAGGAAGTGCTGGACTACACCAGTAGTTTTTATTCAAAGGTAGGCAAAGTTCAGACAATTCTGCGATGCTTAATAGGCTTGGCAGTGGGGAAGGTAGGAACCTAATGGGTACCATTTGCTTTTTTGCTTAGAACAGTTAATGTGTATCTGTTTAAATATTCTGTTTAAACTCTCTGTTTCTTCATGGTCTCATTTAAAGAAAAGTATTGCACTACTTTAAAATACCAGTGCTAAAAAATAAAATGCAATTCTGTGAGAGAAGCATTTTGATAGAGATGATCTCAGATAACTTCCTGTTCTTGTGGGCAGTTCAGAGCTCACAGGACAAGTCTTTGAATCTAAACCACATCCCTCAGAAAGAAGACAACTTTCTGAGTCAATGAGATAACCATCCTGTTTCCTGGCCCAATCAATAGTTTTCTCTGTATGTATATCACTATTCTGTTAATCTCATACGCCTGTACTTTCCTGGCAATCATGATGTGAGTGCAAGTTGAATCAACATTGCACTGGTGTATAGCTCAATTGTCTAGAATGCTCTAGTTTGAAACATTCCTCCCAACTTCCATCTCCTTCTTTAAAAAACTCAGCCTTTTATCTCTTTTATGTTCTGAAATGACATTAGTGAATTCTTCTTGAGCAGCCAGAAGATGTAATATATATGATGATGAACAAAAGGAAAAGCATATGCCTTAATTTTTGAACCAGGAAAGATCAAGAATTTTAAATGACAATTTGATTTTCTCTAAAAAGAAATTGCTTTTGTATTTCCCATTAAGCTTTCTAATTAATTTAGTAAAAGATTCTTGTAAACCCTAGAGACAGAACTCTTGGCAGTCTAAAAACTATCCCTTTCTTCCCATGGGAGATATAATTCAATTAGTTTATGTAATGCTTTCTAATAAATCATTTGATATATACCCAGCAACAGAGCTAAGAGGAAAACATGTTTCCATGCTGCTCCCTGTGGAATTCTGCATTTATATTCTACAAAAATAACTGCATCACCTACAGGAAGTCTACCAAATGCCCTTGGTTATCCTTAAGGAGTTCACATTTTCAGCAAAGGTAGAACAAATATCTATCAGAATGGCATTTATTTATAAAAACCTCCATTTAGCTCTACCACTTGGGTGAGTGTAAAAGACCACCATCTGCGTTCCAGACAAGACTTGAATTTTATACTCAAGGGAACAATCCATTTCTTACTGAAAATGACACTAATTAAGCCCTCTGATAATTTGATGAACTTTTAATTTTTTTAATGGATACATGATAAGAATGAAATTTCTTTCATATGAATCTTGTTCATATGAGTTTTTATTGTTAGCCCTTTCTAAAAGTCACTAAATATTTGTAAGCATAGGTGTCAATTAGTAATAATTCTAAAAAGTTATTAAATTTCAGAGTGAAATGCTGAAATGTATTTTATGTTTGTGTATGTAATTGTCCTTAAGAATGTAATAACTTGAGACCCTAGAATGCTAATGACTCCAACATATATAAATTCTTTAAGAAATTCTATGTAGACAACTCATTGAAAAGGAACAATTTCATTAATGATGTCATAAGTTTCCATATGTTATTTCTGATTATGGGTGCAAATCTTTTAAATTAACGTTACATTGAAAAGTAATATCATGTTTGTGGTACTGTGACATGTAATTTCTGGAACATAAGCATGGCTAAAAAACTTAAAACATAAACTTAAGAAGCATATGGCAGAAGCTAAATATATAGAGAAACACATTTTTCATTTGAGGTAAATGTCATAGAACTGAAATAGAGGCGGACAGAGTCCCTGGTTTTCAGAATGGAAAGGAAAGAAAGGTGACACTTAGTAATCAGCTGCTGTGTTCCAGGCATAGTGCCAAGTGCTTTATATTCATTTTATTTATCTGTTGTTGCAATCCATGCAAGGGAAGCGACATTATTGCCATTTTAGACATAAATGTTATTACAATAAATACAATACAATTTGTTGAATGAGTAAAAGTAGGGGAAATTTTAAAATACTTTTAAGCTTAAAAAATAACAGTTACTATGCATATTTCTCTCACTCCAAAAGACCCTTGTGTTTCTGTGATTATAGACGACAGAAATGTTGGATATAAATTTGGACAGTTGCATGGGGAAAAGTGGGATATTGAAAGATTATGATTAGATTCAAATTTAGGATATTATGGATATTTCAGGTTCTTTAGAGGTAGACAAATCAATTGTGAATTGTCTGATCTAAGTATGTGATCAAACCCAGTATTCCTTGGAAAGTTTACTGAGGTACTAGCCATCATTCTCTCAGGAAAGCAGAGGTAAAGGGGGACAGTCCTGGGAAAACTGGAATGTGTGGAAGATACTACGCGTCAGTGAATTCCTGCTACTATCCTCAGAAGAAATTGGCTTTAGCATCATTACTGGGGGAAAGGGGAAGAGACATTTCTCCAACATTGTACATCTTTTAATATAGCTTAATACATCTTTTTATTTTTTCTCTCGAAAATCAGCAATGGAACATTTTACAGAGTATTCCTGGTAATAACAAGTAAAATCATTTATTACTATAAACATATATTTTGGTGACTACAAGAATAAACTATCAGCCAAGCTTGCGTATGATATCTTAAAATGTGTTTAAATAACAATATAATTTTCATAAAATAGTCTTACTGCTGATAAACATTAATTCTTTCTTAATTTAGGACTGCACATCCACTCCTTGTATGAATGAAGGCTCCTGTCAGAAGTCTGAACATGGATTTACTTGCATTTGCCCACATGGATACACTGGGGCATATTGTGAAAAAATCACTGATACATGTGTTGAGCCTGAGCTGAATTCAGTTCTTTGTCTTAATGGAGGAATTTGCATCAGTCGGCCTGGAAACACTTTTGACTGCAGGTTGGTATTTCCTTATCCACAAATAATTAAGTATATAATATTTAGGAAGCTTACAAACATTTTAATAATAATGTACTCTTCATATAGATAGTAAGTTTTCAAGTGAGTTTTTGCCTTAAAAAATATATAATTATAACTTAGAAAACAAGTTACGTAAAGCATTGCTAATATTTTCCAAATACCATGTATTCATATCGGTATTCTATTTTGATTTCCCAGTTTAATCATCCTTTATTTTATAATTGTTTCATATCTCCTCTCTCCCCTAGAAGTGGGCTTTTTTAAATATTACACAAAATTAATGATTTTAAATATTTCATATTTACAGTCTCATTCCTAACCAGAAGCTCTTGTGTGTTGTTGCTATGTCTAACTTATAGGACCTTAACAACTTACAGTAAGTTGTATTGGAATAATACAATAATTAAACTATATTTTTGAATGAGTTAAGGTATAGTTTTTATCTTCTTTGGAGATGAATTTTAATTTCTTTTGTTCTTTATGATTATATAACCTATATAACTCATTGTTCATTTGAGAAGACAGCCAATATCTGTTCAATTTATAAATTGTGAATTGAATCCAGGTATTTAAAGAAAATTCACACATACTTACTATCTTTTCAACATTTCAGTTTCTTGTGTGATAGGCTGATGATAAATCAAAAATTGAGCAACCTGTTCCTGGAATAATATCTTAAACTACTGACAAGTTTACCAGGAATATTTTGATACATAATCATTTACTAGCCAACTATATTGATTATTTCCATATTTTATTAACCATTTTTTTCCCTAATATATCCTACTTTCTATTAAATACTGCAACCACTCTATTTTCTTTGTTCCATACCTAGGGTATGTTTTGCCCATTTATTTATTTTGATCCTTGCTGTATCATTTTATTTGGTGTTTATCTCCAGTGAGGATCATACAGATGCCAATGTCACATGAAATGGAGACCATTAACTTTTCATTTAGCAGATGCAGGCAATGTTTATTGTTATGACAATTCACTATTTATTACACACCACCTCATATGCATTTTCTTTTGAGCTATACATATATGGGTGAATCCATTTGTTTGTGCATGTGTGTCCTTAAAATTCTATTGCCTCTCTTGCGTCTTTTCATTCTAAACATCATGTAAAATAAAACTATAACAAGGACCACCACAAGGACCATCAGGGCTATAACCTAGTAAATTTCTGAATTAAGTCAACAAAATTATTCCTAATACTATCAATCAAAATTCTATGCATGGAAATATGGATACTTTATTTTCCTATTGTCTTCTTAATATTAATTTTGCTGTAGAGTTTACACCAAAGACGTTAATGTCTCTATTCCCATTGCTGGTTTATTTGTTAATGAGCTTGCTAGATTTGCTTGACTTTTGGAAAATGATATTTAAATGTGTAACCTTGTCCCTTAAGGATATTTATTCTGAAGTTTTATTTTTTATAAACATTGCTGTGTTAAAATGCTTTAGTCCTCAATGATCTTCATAATATTCTATACATGTGGGCTTGGTTTCCTAATGATTTGGGGGGATCCATTTATCTTCTAATTAAAATATGCTGAATTGAATTAAATAAAAAAAAAAAAGTAATTCTACTCTTTAGAATTACTGGCAAATTTGAAACTGCTAATGTAAAATACTTTCTTGGGCTGTCAGAGCCACATATTTATTTTCACTTTGTAAAGTACAAATTTCTTAGATTTTATCTTTGAGGATTATTGTATAGGAGGTGCTGTTATTTTGCTTTCATCTTCATCATTGCAGAAATAAACTAGAGGATGGCTTATTTTATGACTGTTACAAATTCAGCTGATTTACTTCCTTCATGGAAACTCACATGATTTTTAATTTCTTTAACTAACATCCAAAATATACTTTTTCCAATGACTGACATGAAGATAATTTACTATTTAATTTCTGTCTATCTTTGAAGTTTTACATGTTTAACCACATATGTCATAAGTCAGATATTTCTCTGCTTTCATTGAATTTTTTTAAATCTTGAAAGCTTTTATTATAATTACTTTCATTTGCCTGTTGGTTTTCATTCATTCATTCTGCAATCTACTTTGGGTAGTAATATCACATGTCTATAGCGTAACTCACTTATAAACTCTGTCCTTCATACATTTCACATTTTTTAGTTTTTATGTCTTTTATGTTATTTTTTCTCAATTCCCTAGTTAATCCTCAACTTTTATCCAGTTTTCTTAATTTTTTATACTATTTATAATCTTTTACATTTTAGTACATATTAGCTTTTAATTGTGTTCCTTCAATATAAACATAATGCCCACTTATCAAACCATATTATAATCTTCTGTTTACTAAGTAATTTATTTCAACAGCTCAGTTTTGTTTTAATTCTTTTAACTGGGTTCAGCTTCCTTTTCTTACAGAACTAAGTTGATTCACAGTTTCAGTTACTACCATTTTTTTTATGCCTGTTTTATTGAACTTCATGGCTATTACCCAGATGTCTCAGAAGACTAATTTTTTATCCCACTGTTTGGGGCAGACTTTTCTTTGTTGAATTATATCTGTGTCTAAAAGATAGTTTATAATGATAAACCTGACCCTTGGAATTACCTGGGTGGAATCACGCATTAATGCAGAGGCACACTTGAGAAAACCTGTTATGGGTGCTCTGGTCTAGAGGGAAATTGCTAACCAAAAATGAGCCCATTTAATGATCTTCTTTCCACTGTCTCAATTTTGAACATTGGGCTTCTCTCATTTAGAAGTATATCAGATTTGTAGTTTTTCCATTACCAATTTTTCTCTTGGAATCATTTTGTTATTTTAGATCATTGTATAACTACAACAATGCAACATAATAAAATAGCTAGGATTTAATATTTCTGGAAAAATAGCTACATTTTGAAAGATTTAAATATGTTCTTTCAGGGGAAGAAAGAAAGAAATGATAATGGGAGAAGGGAAGAAGGGAGGGAGAGAGAAAGAAAAAGTGGAAAGAAAGAAGGAAGAAAAGAAGTGAGTTAGTCATTCATGACCGTTTGAGTAAGATTCTCTTGATCTTAAAATGAATAAATCATTGACATATAGTTGGTTTCTCTATTACTGTGGAAAAATCCACAGGCAATGTTGCCTTGCACACATAAATAAAATACTTAAATGAATTATTTCAAGTAAAATAAGTCAGCATTAGCAAAACAGTTACTTAGCTGTTAGGTATAGGGTAACTTACAATATAATATTCTGTCTATACCTAAGATGATTTCTGGAGAGATGAAAGGGAATTTGAACACCTAAATTTAGTTTTAGTAGTATGTTTTAGGCAATTCAAACTCTTAAGTGGTTACATTTCTATTATGAAGAAAGATCAATTTATCAAAATGTATCAAATTTATGCACATTTAAAATAGAGAAAAATGGTAAGTGATGAGATTTTCAAAGTCTCTGTCATTTATAGACTATATTTATTGTTTAAAATAATTAAAGTTATCATTTTGGTTCAGAACATATGATAACTGATGGTTTCATTTCTCCTGGGTAAACTCAAATGTATGACTTACTTGGTTGGAAGACTAAAGAGAATTATAGAAATTATTTCTAGTGACCTAGTTATTCCATCGATGAAGAAGCAAAGGCCTAAGGAGGTTCCTACTCTGTCAGTCACCTAAACAGAAATCATGATGGTGGTCAAGTCAATATAAGAATGCAATGCATTGTTCATTTATATTTATTATAATAATTTTGGTTTAAAATATAAAAGATATATATATATGTGTGTGTGTGTGTGTGTATATATATGGTAATATACTTGGTACAAAGAGAAGAAACATACATAGTCAAATGCTTGTACCACGACTATTATCAGATGCAGTTAAACATCTGTTTTGTACTTTATATCCTGGTATAAGGATTAGAGACCTTCACGAATTTGTTCAGTTAATAATAGCTGCTTTCAGAAGTTCATAAGTATTATTAACCATGTGTAACAGTGTAATAGCATTTTTTTAATACATTTATTTTATTATTCTTCATTACATTATTTCCCCCACCACCCGTCCGTGATAAAACAGAATTGATTTACAGAAAAGAATACAGAAAACACCAAAGCTCCTGGTAGTGGGAGAGATTTCAAGTAGGGAGAGAGAAGCTCTCTCCGTTCCTCTCCCGGTCTTTCCCCGTTTCCTCCTCTAGGCCTCTAGCCTCAGGG
>CAUYRH010077556.1:0-22534 GCA_963574655.1 Perodicticus potto
GTGGGTGCCTGTAGTCCCAGCTACTTGGGGGACTGAGGCAAGAGAGTCGCCTAAGCCCAGGAGCTGGAGGTTGCTGTGAGCTGTGTGATGCCACGGCACTCTACCGAGGGCGATAAAGGGAGACTCTGTCTCTACAAAAAAAAAGCTTGTGTCAGTACTAGATTGAAAGCAGCAAATGAGACACAGTTACTGGCAAGGAATTGGGACTGAGTAATACTGTAAAGCAAACACAGCTGGAGTAGAGGTTAGGCATGGGAGTGGGCCAAGCTTTAAAGTAAGTGAACGTCTAAGTGTAAGCATATGCTAGTGGTCAACACTATAGTGGTCAAGTAGAGAAAAACAGGAGGCTCATGCAAGTAAAGATTATGTAATTGAATTAGGCAAAAGAGGCTAAAGTTTGGCAGTTTCTAAGTCATTTATGATAAACAGTAAAATTCAACAAATGAAATCCAAGCATTCAAGAATTTTACTCTTATATGTATAAATATTCTTGTATGTATACATATTTTATTCTTAAAAATAAAGATAGCCAAGACTATATTAACATTTAGCTTAAATGGTTGCACATAAATCATGATTTTAATTCTACAATTCTTCTATGAAGAAAGATCAGAAGACAGGTAGAAAGAGAGATAAAGGGCTGCTACATAAATCTAATGTGAAGATTCCTGAAGATTGGCTCGGCACCTATAGCTCAAGTGGCTAGGGTGCCAGCCACATGCACCGGAGCTGGTGGGTTGGAATCCAGCCTGTGCCTGCCAAACAACGATGACAACTACAAACAAAAAATAGCCAGGTGTTGTGGTGGGCGCCTATAGTCCCAGCTACTTGGTAGGCTGAGGCAAAAGAATCGTTTAAGCCCAAGTGTTTGAGGTTGCTGTGAGCTATGATGCCATTGCACTCTACCCAGGGTGACAGCTTGAGACTCTGTCTAAAAAGAAAGATTCCTGAAGACTGTACACAGAGACTGTGAAAAATATAAAAAGTAAGCCAGGCATGCATCCACACCTGTAATCCCAGTTTGTTGCGAGATTGAGGCAGGAATATACCTTGAGCCTAAGAGTTTAAGGCTGTAGTGTTCTGTGATTATGCCTGTGACTAGCTACTGCATTCCAGCCTAGGGTGCATAGTGAGACCCTATCTCTTTAAAAAACAAAATTTAAAATGTAAAAAAAGGGGATACTTCACTCACACACACACACATACGTTTGCTTAAACCAAAGTAAATCTGAGATGTTAAGCTATAAACATATTTACCATTGGATAAAAAAAAAGTACAACTCTACCATCTACTCTGTGGATTATTTTAGACTAGATTTTAATTGGAATGCACTTACACAGTCCTTCTGGTTATACTCTACTATTTGTGACTTAGTATATTTGCAGGATATGTTAATTATCTTCTTGGATCATTATGAGATGAAACAAAATAAGGGATGTGAAGGCAGTCTGAAAAATGTAAAAGTCCCATTCAAATGTAAGCAATTATTCTTCTGTCAAAGTAAAACACGTAGGAAGATGGAGCAGATGCTAAAACAAATTATTATTCTAGTCTAAAATCCAATGTAAATTATTTTGGCATTATCTGTACTACTGTTCCACTCTAATTAATGTGGCTACTCAAAGGTTAATTACAGTCAAGGTGGGTGGATTGCCTGAGCTCATGAGTTCGAGACCACCCGGAGCCACAGCGAGACCTCGACTCTAAAAAAAAAAAAAAAAAAGTCAGGTGTTATGGTGGGCGCCTATAGTCTCAGCTGCTTGGGAGGTTAAAGCAAGAGAATCGCTTGAGCCCAAGAGTTTGATGTTCTGTGAGCTATGATGCCACAGCATTCTACTGAGGGTTACTGTCTCAAAAAAAAAAAAAAAAAACGGTTAATTACATATTAGTGAATAAATAATTTTTTTTGAGACAAGAGTATGTTGCCCTTGGTAGAATAACGTGGCATCACAGCTCACAGCAACCTCAAACTCTTGGGCTTAAGTGGTTCTTTTGCCTCAGCTTCCCAAGTAGCTGGGACTACAGGTGTCTGTCATAATGCCCAGCTATTTTTTGGTGCAGTTGTCATTGTTGTTTAGCTGGCCCGGGCTGGGTTCGAAACTGCCTGCCTGGGTGTATGTGGCCAGAGCCCTACCCACTCAGCAACGTGCACCGCCTGTGAATAAGTAATTTTCTTATATTGTTATCTAAAGCAGATCAGCTTAATGAAATCACATATTCTAGCTATAAAAGTATGCTTTATTAATTAATAGAGCTTCTACTCACACTACTTGGTAATATTAAGTTTTAAAAGCAAAAATCACAACAAGAAAATTTCATGTTTTACCCACAGACTAATTGTTAAGGACCACTATCCCTTTTTGTTAATAGAAGAAACATACCAGAATTCTAAACTGAAAACTAACCTCCACAACGAATATAACAAAGACAAAGTTACAAATAGGGTAAAGCCATTTTAAGAGATAACAGAATTAACAAAACACATATTAATTTTAAAAATATAATAACAGTATTCAATTCTTGATCTAGATTACTATGATTGTCCCTAACATAATTTGATGAAATTGCTCTTTTAGTAATGATTTGGGAAAGCTAAAACATGATTAAATTTAGTGAATGGGGCCTAAAGGTTGAATAATTAATATTTTCTTAGAAGCCAAATATGTCTCAGTCCTTGTTAATAAACCTTTTATTACACATAACATATAAGTAACATGGGTCATTACTGCCTACTACACTGATCAGCTAACCCTGTATGTCACATGAAGGATTATTAAGGAACAGTAGAATTGATATATTTTCACAAAAGGTAGAGTTTAATTATTTCTTTGACATTCAATTTTCTTTACAAGTCACTCTGTTTTTCACAGTTAAGGGTTTTGCTGTTGGCAGACTGTAAGAATTTTTTTCTCCCTGAATCTACTATAAACATGTTAACTATTTACAATCTGAAAACTAAAACCTGCCACTTTTTAAAAACTATTTTATTTGACAAATAAGGAGAAAACAATAAAAAGTAAAGATCATATGGTGACTTGAAACAACAGAAAGTCGTAACTGAAATATTCTTTTTATCTAAATCATCCACAATTCTCAATCTTCTCACTATTTTTTATATCTTGGTAATACACAAATTTCATTCCAAAAATTTTACTATACTTAGGGACTTAATGCTATATTGATTCTTATACCTATACATTTATTCATCTAACTGTTAGTATTTTATTAATGAAAAAATTGTTATATCTTCTAATAAGCAATTGACTTTGAGTAATTTACTGAGTAAAATTCACACAACATAAAGGTAACCATTTAAAAGTAGCATTTAGCACATTTCACAAATAACTGTGCTCCTCCCACCCGGTATCGAATTAGAAAACATTTCCATCTTTCTAAAGTAAACTCCCTTTCCTATTAATTAAGCAGTTTTTCCCCCGTTCCCTCCTTTTCCCCACAAATATATGCATTCTGTCTCTATGGATTCATCTATTACTGATATTTTGCATGAAGGAATCAGCCAGTATCTGTCCTAGCTTCTTTGACTTAGTGTGTCTCAGGCCTCATCCATACTGTACTATATACTTCACTATTTTTATGGATGAATAATAATCTACTGCATGCATATACCACAATTTGTTTATTCATTCATTCCTAATGGATATTTAAGTTGTTTCTAGCAACCTTCCTTTTGCCCACTAAAATATATTACAACTATTTCCTCAGGTTAATATCATGTATATATTACAGATGGACATAATTGTTTTTCTTTTTAAATCAAATCCTTGACAATATATCATTTTACCTCCTCATATTTTGGAATTAATTTCTAAAATTAAGATTACTACTCAGGTCTTAAAAAAATTTCAATAGATTTCAGTGGTATAAGCTGGATTTTTTGTAACATGTTTAGCAGTGACGTGTGGGCTTTTAGTGTATTCATCATCCAAATAGTGTAAATTGTACTCGATAGGTAATTTCTTATCCCTCAAAGGAGGAACTCAAACGCATCAGCAAGAAAAAACCAAATAACACCAAAAGACATGAACATTTTTCAAAAGAAGAGATACAAATAGCCAGATAGGAAAAAATGTTCACTTTCACTATTCACTCAGTTTTTTAATGATTAAAAATGGAAGTCCACAGCCCGAGTCTGAGATTATAGTCAGCTATCATGCCACTGCATGCTGCTCAGGGCATAGGGTGGGATTCTGTCTCAACAACAACAACAACAAAAAAGCAAAGAAATAAAAATAAAAAATAAGAAAGGAAATAAAAAAAATTTTACTTGTTCTGTTTGTAATTTGAAGTTATTAATGAAATTCATGTTCAATTGTTGATTTCTTAAATTTGATTTCCATTCATAAGTCTCATGCTTCAAAACATGATGTGTCAGGCTCAGCACCAGCCTCATACACTGGGGCTGATGGGCTCAAACACAGCCTGGGCCTGCTAAACAACAATAATAACAATAACAAAAAATAGCCAGGCATGGTGGTGGCACCTGTAGTCCCAGCTACTTGGGAGGCTGATGCAAGAGAATCGCTTAAGCCCAGGAGTTTGAGGTTGCTGTGAGCTGTGATGCCACTGCACTCTACTGAGAGCAACATAGTGAAACTGTGTGTCAAGAAAAAAAAAAAAAAAGATGTGTCAGCTAACTTCTACCTAGATATAAATCTTGCCTTTATTTCTCTAGTCAAGAAATTTCTACACTATAAACTGTGTAACAATATATGACAAAATTGCTGATATTGTTACAATAATGATATTTTTATCATAGTTTGTAGGGTAGACAAATATAAATGATTATGTTTATTTGAATAGTGAATTTTCTAATATTTTCTGAAATAATGTGTTACTATGAATAGTAATGACCAGTGTTGCAGTACAACTGAGGAAATAGCAGTATCTTATTAAAAGCTGTTACTAGCGTTAAACCTGGGTGAAAGCAGAAAATTGGCCTAAGATCCTACAATAATGCCATCTATTTACATGTGCATACAACCTACTTATATACCGTTTTGTAGTTTTTAAACATTTTTATTTCTTAAACAAGGTACAATAAAGCCAAATTTTAAAAATTGACAAATTTGCCTTACTAAAATTTTCTATATGAAAAAACACTAGCATTCACTTTCACTTAACTGATTTATCCAACAATTCTGAGAAATAGGACCAGCAGATATTATTATATTTATTCTACAGATAAGACAACTGAAACTAAGAGATTAATCTTTTATGACCTATAAGTACAAAATAGCCAAGTCATCTGAAAATTTCAGATGACTATTTCAGTCATTTCTGAAAATTTTGTTAAGAAAAAAGAAAGATATACTTAAATCACTTCATTAATGTAATAAAATTTGAAAATTTAAATAATAGGTAATATTCCAATAAATTTGGTAAAGAATAGCTGTTTTATAGTACATACATAAATCTGTTTCATTTTATTTAAAAGGGAAAAAATTCAGACATTTTCTATAAAAACTTGTGAAACTAGTTCTTTAATAAGAATTTATCAGATGATAATATGTTTCTCAATAAACCTAGTATATAAGTACATATTTAAAATCTATGTGATATACTAATCCATACTTACATTTTTTCTAAATCATTAGTAAAATGATTAAAAATAAGTTTTGCAAGGCAGTCCATTTGTTCTACTATGTCAATATTCAAAGCACAACAAAGACTTTAAAAAAAGTCTGCCTTACATACGAAAATTTTTAAGTTATAAAATTTGTATTTGTTAAATGCTATGCCTGATGCTAAAAAGTTTTTCCTAAGCATTTAAACAGATAATTATATTGGTCGCATCTTTACTTGTAGATTTAAGAAAAGAATAGGTCTCTTACCACCAATTATGATTATATAGAAAGATTAATTTTTAACTTGGAAAGGACAACTCAGAAGATTGAGCTATGCTAGTAACTGTAATTCATTAACATCAATGTTCTAGTTGATGTTCATCAATTGGTAGTTTAAAAGATTTTACTGGAGAACACTCACAATATTAAAGAGGAAAAATAACAAAAAGAAGGAAGAAAAATCATAAAGGTAATAGCTTCATTGATGCCTGATACTACATACTATCATTGGGAAATCTTGCCAAAGACTGAACTGGGAAGGAGAGTTAAAAACCTTTCATACTGGCTCGGCGCCTGTGGCTCAGCGGGCAAAGGTGCCAGCCACGTATACCTGAACTGGCGGGTTCGAATCCAGCCTGGGCCTGCCAAACAACAATGATGGCTGCAACCAAAAAATGGCCAGGCGTTGTGGCGGGCACCTGTAGTCCCAGTTACTTGGGAGGCGGAGGCAGGAGACTCGCTTGAGCCCAGGAATTGGAGGTTGCTGTGAGCTGTGATGCCACAGCACTCTATCCAGGGGGACAGCTTGAGGCTCTGTCTCAAACAAACAAACAAAAAAACCTTTCATACTCCATAAAGTTCTGAGGAATGTATCTGAGGGCACATGGCAGGGCAGCATGAAATGATCTATAATGCTACTGGCCATATTGTACCTGTTTTGTGGATAATTAGTAACCTTAAGTTTATGAAGCTGTCAATCTGGTACCTTTCATGAGAACCAAATTCACTTTCAAGAAAACAAAATTTATAATTCAAAGAATGAAGGAATTTAAAAATAAAAACTGCTACTGAAGCAACATCATAGTTGTGATATAAATCAAAAAATAGACAGTGAAATTGAAATACCAAGTGATGTTTTTAAATTGTTTGGGCTTTATATCACAACTTTATAAAGTTCAAGCCAGATAGTTTAGGTAATTTTGTGCTACACAGGTAACACTTATATTTTAAAATTCTTCATTGATTCAGTGTTAAGAAGTTTTATATTACTCCTCTAGTATCCAAATAGATTTATAAAACTACGATTCCATACACATCCAACATTATGTCCTAAAACGTCTGGATGGCCAACTAGAAAAACAGAAAAAGCTATGTTCACACTTAAAAAGAAATAATCCGTATTTCACATATATGTACTATACCTGCAGTTGACCATTTAATGAACTCAAGTCTTCTGCTTTCTTCTCTAAAGACTGAACCCAGACCTTCCTTTTTTGTCGGCATCTTGAAGCTGCTGCTCTATTTCGCTCTAAAAACTTTCTCCTTTTTTCATCAGGATCTTCATTAGCTGCTCTTCTTCGACGACCACTTGTATTTTGGGTCTGGGGAGTTGTGTGAGCTGGAGAAGCCTTCATTAAACACAGATGGAAGCTTGTTATATTTGTTTCTAGTGAGTGAATTAACATAAGCAGTAAAGAACGTCAAAGGTGGAGAGGCATTAACTTTTATTTTCAAAGTCTTGTTGAATACATTAGTATTTTGGAAAAACATGAAAATTACTCTGTGGTTTAACTTCTTCCTTGAAATAAATGAACTTTACTATAACAATATTCTCACTAATGTAATGTTACAGTAAATATATTCTTTAAAGTATGTACAGTATTTTCACTTAGGGAGAAATAATATGAAAAAAATTAAAAGCACAATATAAATAAATAATCATGCATAGATCTTTTATTTTTCCAAGTGTACAATTTTTTTTTTTTTTTTTTTGGAAACAGAGTCTCACCTTATCACCCCTGGTAGAGTGCTGTGGCATCACAGCTCACAGCAACCTCTAACTCCTGGGCTTAGGCGATTCTCTTGCCTCAGCCACCCGAGTAGCTGGGACTACAGGTGCCCGCCACAATGCCCGGCTATTTTTGGTTGCAGTTTGGCCAGGGATGGGTTTGAACCCACCACCCTTGGTATATGGGGCCAGTGCCCTACCCCCAGAGCCACAGGTGCCGCCCACAAGTGTACTTTTTAAGAGATAAGAGTCTTACTGTCACCTAGGCTGGAGTATAGTGGCATCATCGTAGTTCACTGCAGCCTCCAACTCCTTGGCTCAAGCAATCTTCCTGCCTCGGTTTCTCAAAAAGCTGAGACAATAGGTACATGCTGTCATACCTGGCTAATTTTTAAACTTTTTTGGAGAGATAGGGTCTTGCTGTGTTGGCAGACAGATGTTGAAGTCCTGGCCTCAAGCAATCCTCCTGTTTCTATCTCCCAAAGTGCAAGTGTACTTTTAAAAAGACTCTATTATTTAATCCTTTGAAAACTCATTAAAAGTTACTAAATTAAAAAGTTTAATAGCTTCCTACTTAGATTCATGATAGGAAACATCCTGTTTTTTATGCTATTTTTCAATTAAATATCTTACATCATTAAATTTTTTAAAATGTCGTAATAGATTTAAGGGGTACAGTGTTTTTGGTTACGTGGATAATGCTGAAGTCAGACCTTTTAGTGTACCTGTCACCAGAATAGCATACATTATACTCAATAGGTAGATCTGTACCCCTTATTCCCCTTGCACCCTCCCCCATTCTTAGTTTTCACTGTTCATTACACTACTTTGTGACTTCATACTACATATGTCACTCGTTTAGCTCCTACTTATAAATGAGAACATGTAGTATTTGTTTTTACATTACTGAGATATTTCACTTAGAATAATGGTCTCCAGTTCCATCCAAGTAGCTGCAAAGACATTATTTCATTGTTATTTATCAATTTCCTTTAAAAGTTGGTTTCTAAATTTAAGGAGTGAAAGTATGTATATCCATTGGTATATTCAGTTTTTCCTCAGTTTCTGAAATTTAGGGTTAGTCTTTTCTAGGGTCAGGTTATTGTAATTATTAATGCTCAATTTTCCTGGTAAACAAGCTACCACAGAAGCCTTGATTTTCATTTTAATTGGTCCCCCTGCTCCCAGTGGATCAGCTTGGTTATCTCAGATCATTCAGAGATAGAAATCTTTAGTCATTAGCCATATTGTCTAGTGTCTAGAAATATATAACAATAGGTACCTCCAACCTCTCATACCTCCAAAAACTGTGCCAGAGAACACCTGACTATGAGAAAAATCAATTGTTGGAAATGGTACAGAGGCAAGAGCACTTTGTGGCCTAGGCATATTGCCCAAAGGAGAAGCCTGAAAACAATCATTTACCTATAATTAGTTATATTTTAAAATGGTATGAACAAATGAATTTGTTTTCTTCTCATCTATGTAATAAGCAAAAATCTTATATAGAAGGCTCAAGATAAGTTTTGCAGGTAAATCACCAAAATTTCTCAAACAAATCTCCAAAATTTCTACGAACAAACACAAAACTATTCCTTTGTCCAAATAACTAGCATTAAAAATTAAGAGTTATTTCATTTATAAAGTACTTTAATTGTAACAAAAAACAAGCATTAAACTGAATTGTTTCTTTTACCTACATAATTACAACTTAATCTTTTAGAAAAATATTTCTATGGCTGGCTTCAAGAATTGCAAACTTGTGATATCTTTTCTTCATTATCTTATCTTTCTTATTTAGAATAGCAGGGTTTTTCTTTTACTCATTTGGCTGAATAAAAGAACAGTTTTTGGGTTTTGTTCTTAATTTATATACCTCATTACAGCAAAGTGTAATCACAAATACTAATAGGATAGCAGAAAGTATTAGAATTGCATTTATGTATTTTTTATGTCTAACAATGATTTGAGGCTGCTTAGACTCCTGTCCTCCTTTTTCTCTCCCCACTTCCATTGATTTATTCAGTCTATTTCATTCAGAAAATATGGGGCGGGTGTGGTGGCTCACGCTTGTAATCCTAGCACTCTGGTAGGCTGAGGAGGGTGGATTGCTTGAGCTCATAGGTTTGAGACCAACCTCAGCACGAGTGAGACCCCATCTGTAAAAACAGTCAGGCATTGTGGTGAGTGCCTGTAGTCCCAGCTACTTGGGAGGCTGAGGCAAGAAAATCACTTGAGCCCAAGAGTTTGAGGTTGCTGTGAGATATGATGCCACAACACTCTACCCACTCTACCGAGGGTGACAATGTGAGACTCTGTCTCAAAAAAAAAAACAAAAAAAAAAAAGAAAGAAAATATTTATAGGCACTATTCTAGAAATTAGAGATAAATAGCAGTGAACAATCAGGTAAAATGGTTGCCTTTATACGGACTTCATCCAATACAATCAAATATAAAGATAAGAAAATAAAGGCTTAACAAAAAATAAATTATATTCATTTCTTTAAAAAAAATAACGCATGGGGCTTGGCGCCTGTGGCTCAAGGGGCTAAGGCGCCAGCCACGTACACCTGAGTTGGCGGGTTCGAATCCAGCCCGGGCCCACCAAACAACAATGACTGCTGCAACCAAAAAATGGCCGGGCGTTGTGGTGGGTGCCTGTAGTCTCAGCTACTTGGGAGGCAGAGGCAAGAGACTCGCTTGAGCCCAGGAATTGGGGGTTGCTGTGAGCTGTGACGCCACGCAGTCTATCCAGGGTGACAGCTTGAGGCTCTGTCTCAAAAAAAACAAAAACAAAAACAAAAACAACAACCCGTGGAACACATTATTCTTAGTAAAGCATCATAAGACTGGAGAAGCATGAATCCCATGTACTCAATTTTGATATGAGGACAATTAAAGACAATTAACAACAAGGTGGGGGTGGGGGAAGGGGAGAGCAGAGAGTGAAAGAATGAGGGAGGGTTGGGGAAAGGAACAGCAGAGAGAGGGTAGGAGTGAGGGGGGGGTGGGGTCTTGGTGTGTGCCACACCTTTTGGGGGCAAAACAGGATTGTAAGAGGGACTTTACCTAACAAATGCAAGTAGTGTAACCTGGTTTCTTGTACCCTCAATGAATTCCCAACAATAAAAAAAAAAAAGAAAAAAAAATAACCCTTTAAAATGCAAAAATCATACTTGGCTTAAATACCCCACATAAATATCCAAGGGCTATATTTGGGTTGTAAACCAGTAAACCAGTTTGTTAATCCCTAAATTATAACATAAATACACACATACACTCTCTCTCAGCCCCTAAGTAAAGTTGTTTAGAGGATGACAACTACAACCTCATTCTGGTTTATCTCAACTTTTGTAAAGACAAAATATAATTATATAAATACCTATGCTTAGGTGGCAACAATCTAAAACTTGCTATTTACCTGAGTTTCTCTGTTTTGAAAACTTTTGCTTTTTAATGTGTAATGTTACTATTCATTAAGTAGAGAAGATAAAAGGTCTAGAGTTCTGAAACATTTAACAGAAATATAATAATTCTTTACTATAGAAATACACTATAGATATGTATCAATCACCACCTGATAAGCACTCACAAACTAGACATATGTGAACAGAACCTCTACAACAAATACCTGTACTGTGTCTTTAACAATGACAGAGTGCTGAATGAAGAAAACATACATACCGGAGTTTCTGTAGTGGATGTGGCTGGCTGTTGAGATGACTGTGGTCGAGACTCCTCTGACTGAGTCCTAACCAATCCGCTACTATGACCTTTGACAGTATCACCATTGGTAACTGGAGGATGTTGTTGGGTCAGAGCAGCTTTTAATCTCTGTAATGTAAACATCATGTAAAAAAAATACCCTGCTTTATACCCAAATCCCTCTCAATAACTGAAAATAACTGGGTTTGCTCAACTAAAATAAGCAATACAAGTTAATTATTATGCCCACTGTCACCTATTCTCTTCTATCCTATTTTTATATCCTGTACCTCAATCTTCTCAGACTGCTAGATTATAAAACCTAAATCTTTCCAGATTTGAGAACATTTGATCTCTCCAAGTGTCATGTCAGTATTTACTTGGACAGTGACCTGCTGTTGCACTTTTCAGAACACTAAATTGTCTGTCAGACTGAACCTTTTCATAGCACCTGCAGTTGGGTTTGACTCCCTTAGGTCTTCCCAATCCTCAGTAAGCAGATTTAGTTCCAGGTCTATCCTCATTCATTATGTTCCTTCCTTCCATTTTGCCAGTTAACTGAACTGTACTTGATTTACTTTTAGAATATGACAGAACTAGAGCTAAAATGAGGCTGTAGATATTTATGGCTACCTTTTTATAAAGATATAATTTCAATGTTTATTATTCTATCAGTAAAAATTTATCATATGTGACTATTTTATCTCCCAACTGTATAGTAATGGTAAGCTCTTTAAGAGATGAGATTATTTTATATTTTTTTGCATCCCTTTTAGCAACTGGTCCACAGGTTGTTACATAGATGCACAACAAACATATCTGCTAAATGACAGAAACTGATTTCTTCTTCATCTTTTTGTATTTTTTGGTAGAGACGGGATCTTGCTCATGTTGCCTAGGCTGGCCACAAACTCCTGGCCTTAAGCCAACCTCCTGCTTCAGTCTCCCAAACCATTATAGGTGGGAGGTACTGAGCCTGGCCTGAAATCGGTTTCTTTAACGAAAATGGGCACATGTAATCTTTAAGGTAGTTTTATTGTTATGACCTGTAAATATGAAATAATTATAAGATAATCATACCGTAGTACCTCAGTGATAAAAGGGACTTCAGGGACCTAAGAGACTCAGGTCTATTACTGCTGACACTGCTTTTAGTAACTGGGATGTAGTCCTTGAACCCAAAATAAATTTAATTACGAAAATATGAGTCAGAGATATGTCCATTCCATCTTCTTAAGATTCATAACATAAGTATGTATTTGAGGGAAAGGAGGTTACAAAAATATACATATATATATATATATATTGATATGAGGACTGTGTTGCAGTGTACCCAGTGCTTCCCAAACTTCCTAGAAGTAACTGTCTCAGGTGTTCAGTGTTACCAACATAGTTTCTTCGTGAACTTCCCTTTCTTCCTTCTCTAGGTATAGCAGAAAGGGGTGAGGAAGAAAAGCTTTTGAAAAATGCCCCCAAATGACTCTAGTATAATTGCTTTGATTTATTCCAACTAAGAACAATTTAGAAAATTTCATAATTATTCAAGAATTTATAATTTCTTTATTTTCATCTATATATATATATCTTCCTATGGTCTCTCATATCTGATCCAGATCCCTTAAAGACTGAATCATAGATGAAAAGGTCATCAGAATTTCTACTGAGGCAATAATTATACCTAAACAAGTGTTAGTGGACATCATCTCTCTAGTGCTAATCACTATAGATTCTTGGTATGAATTTTTAAATGAAGACAGTAGTTAAAAAAAAATGGTATAAGTTACATACAGTAAACTAACTCTTTTTAGTGTATAGTTCTACTGAATTTTAATAAGCACACACCCTTGTGCAGCAGCCACCACAATCAGGTTACAGGATAGTTTTACTACCCCCATCATGCCTTCATGTCCTTTACTGTCACACTCTCCTCCCACTCCCAGCCCCGAAAATCACTGATCTGCTTTCTCTCAAGAGTTTTGTCTTTTCTAGAATATCATATAAATGAAAACACAGCCTTTGGAACTCAGGTTCTTTTCCTTAACATAATACAGCTGAGATCCATTCATTTGTCGTGTTCAGTTTTTCAATGTGTTTTTAATTGGATAATAGCCCCACTTTACAGATTTAAGAAACCAGAGATCATGTGTTTGAGACTACATGGCCATTAAGCTAGTTCAAATCCTATATTCGAACCCAGATTTAATTAATTTCAAAGTGCACAATTTTTCCATAGCACCATGCTGCACGCATCATACATAATGCTAGCAGAAAACACAGGGTAAGATCAAGAAAGATAATCTGAGGCTATGTGGCTTAATGTTTCAAAAGACAATTACTAAAGATGGAGAACACCAGGCCTGACACCACAGCTGCTAAGCCATGTCACTCAGGATCTGGTAGTGTTTTCTCCCTCTTTTCTGACAAACTACTTCTTTTTGAACTTATAAAAAGTAGCACATATATAGTCCTAGTATCTTCACTGATTAGAATCAATAATGTATTATACAGTCTTATACATCTGAAAAGGCACTGTAGGGTCAGAACTTTATCTCAAACTACTTGTGATTCTGAACAAATCATTAATCTTTGAGTCTCAATTTCCTTACTGGTAAAACTTTAAATAATGAAAACTTCCTTGCAGGGTTGAGGTGAAAATTAAATGTAATATGCAAAAATCTACCTGACTCACAGAATTTCTTATATATCAGCTTCCTTATTTAAGAATAGCATCTAGGACTCTATTTGCTTAGCATTTGGGTGTAGGGACATCAAAGAATCAGGAGAGTTACTACACTTTCAAATTTTCACAATGTACTTAGGGGTCAAATTAAGCATTGGTTTGGCCCCAGACGTATTTTATATATAATGTATGTTGAAAATTACATCATACACGGAATCTTTCAGAATCCATTCAAGATTTCTTTGTTCCGCTTTCCAACTTGGGCCCTGCAGAATGGCTCCCGCAAAGAAAAGTGGCGAGAAGAAGGGCCGGTCTGCCATCAATGAGGTGGTGACTCGAGAATATACTATCAATATTCACAAGCGCATCCATGGAGTGGGCTTCAAGAAGCGTGCCCCTCGGGTACTCAAAGAGATCCGGAAATTTGCCATGAAAGAGATGGGAACTCCAGATGTGCGCATTGATACCAGGCTTAACAAAGCTGTCTGGGCCAAAGGCATAAGAAATGTCCCATATCGTATCCGTGTGCAGTTATCCAGCAAACGCAATGAAGATGAAGATTCTCCAAACAAGCTCTATACTTTGGTTACCTATGTACCTGTTACCACTTTCAAAAATCTACAGCAGTCAACGTGGATGAGAACTAACTGGTGATTGTCAGACACAACAAATAAAATTATAAAATCAAAAAACAAAACAAAGATTTCTTTGTTCCTTCCTTTTTTAACAATCAGAAAAACTACTATACAGTAGAACCTCTGTAAGTTGACCACCAAAGGACTGTAACAACTGGTCAACATAAGGAACTAGGCCCACTGTACTGATATGCACATGTGGTGCATGTCTGGTCTGTGAAAATTAGGTCAACTTAAGGCGGTGGTCAAGTCTGTATTTGTAGCTAAGAGACAGGAAATTAGGTCAGTATGGAAGCAGTAGCTGGACGCAATCAGATAGGAAATACCTTGAGAAAATAATCAATATAAAATTAGAGTAGAAAGATGAGTTGACGATTCATACACACACACACACACACACACACAACAAAGGATGAGAGTCTGGGGAGGTGAATCAGTTTGCATGTTTTCATCTTTTATAAACAGAATGTTAGATATCAAAATACAATGAACAGTATCCAGTCTATAGTGCTAAGATGAGGATTTCATTTTTTGGATATAAAATGAACATAAATTTAACTAAAAGTTACAACGTGAGGCTTTGTAAATGATGTGTTGGTGAAACACTTTTCAGTCCTTAGGTAGAAAACATCATAGAACCGAAGAACATTTAAAGTTTTATAGCGAAGAGCTTAACTCTTAGAATTAATGAAATACGGTAACTGCACATAGGGGAGTCTGAAGTACATAAACATCACTCTCTTGAATAATCTTTAGTAGGGCAAGTTACTACCTTATAGAGCACTTAAAAGCAGCATCAGTATTCATTCATTACCCTCCCTTGACTGCCCTAGGGTATACAGTACTCATCCAGTGAAGAAGCTCTAATGTTTACTTCATGCTGTTACATTGATTACAATGGGTCTGACTTGGAAAGTGTGCCACTGGATATAAAATGTAAGAAAAAGGTTTTAAGGGTTAATTAACACTGCTCTGAACTGTCCATTAATTTTTTTTAAACTACAACAAAAATACATGTATGCTTTTTTTTAAGCATACATACATTTTGTTGTTAGGATTATTTTTAAAAGGCATTGTGTTGCTTCTAAAAACAATTGATGAAAACTCACATTTATTTTGCAATAGAATTTCAGAGCTAGCAGAGATAACAGAAATCAGTTCGTCTGACCACCATCTTAAAGATAAACTTCCAAAGAGTAAAAAGTTATTTCCCAGAATCATAGTGTAAGTTAGCAGAGATAAAAACAGAATTCCTGCCAGTTGACTCCCAGTTTACTGAACATATTTTAAACAAAAGCATTGCCAAACTGGAGCTTTGCTCTAATATTAAGTATTCTAAGTAATCAAGTTGAATATCAGATATTGGTCAGTCCATTACTCATATCAAAATTTCTCCTGCCAGAGAAATTTAATATACATACATAAAAATTTGGTATTCTGAGAAATAAAGATTAAGCATTCACAAATCAAATAAGGTTTAAAAAATATATATTCAACATGTACAATAAAACAAAGGCATAATTTTAATTTAACTTAAAAGTATATATTGTTTACAAAACAAAAATATATTTCTGAGAAGCAGACTACTATCTTAAAGTTTTAGCAATTTTAGTTCAGCTGTTATATTGAAAACTTTTTCCCAAAGAGAGAGATTGTGTCAATTAATTAAAGAGTGAACAGTTTGCTGTGCTGACCAATAAGACACATTAAGAGATGTTCTGCTAAAAATAATTTGTTATTCAAGCTCAATGTTTCACCCTTGAAAATAAATTTTATCACAACTGTCAGAACTTAGTAGGAAGAAACTACTCCATCATAGTTCAAAGAAAAAAGATAATGTTCTCTGGAAACAGTTTATGAAAAAGTCAGATCCATATTTCATATGTGCCACAAAAGCTCATCAGAGTAATAACCCTCCTTCTCCTGGGTGTTATTCTACCATCTGCTGCTCTATTACTTATCTTTATTTTGCAACTAATTAACAGCATAATCTTCTAAATTCAGCAAGTTAATTATCATTATTGTGGTCTTTGCAGCATCATCAGTCCTCATGAAGTCTTGTCTCTCCACCCCAGAGAACATATGAAAATGAAGTAGGTTGGGAGAGGGTCTGTTTCTTTGGAGTGGGCTCATTAGATGTTTGCTGATTTGCTTGGCATGCAGAGGCAGGTCAGAAGAATTCTGCTGAACATGAGGTTCCATGCAGGGCCTAACCAAGTTAATGTAGGTTTCTGAACATTTGCCAAGATGCCCTCTGTCAGCTCTCAGTAGAAACCCCCTGCAGAAAACCTACTGGCTGCCCACTGTGTACAAAAGATATTTCTCGGTTGTCACACGAGTCTTAAAGGAATGATTCTGAAGGATACTACTCAGATACTTTATTAAATCTTCTTTAACATAATTCTTAAATAATTAACATTTCCTTATTTGGAAGAGTTACTTTTTGATTATAAATATTATACATAAGAAAATTATTTTATTACAAGAGTAATGTTTGGTGAGTAATCTATGGTGAGTGGCTGCAGACATGGGAACAGGCAGATTTATTCAATATGTAATGTGAACCTAGGGGATGTGAGTGGGGAACCACGCATTTGGAGAGCATAGATGGATTTGGAGATCTATCCATAATATACGAAAGAATCAAGTTCTGTGATCATTTATCTAGTCATTAAAAAAATACCTATACACTGGGTTATGAACCCATCTTCAACTTTCTTCACTTAGGATAGAATTGTTTATTTGAAAAATTTTGCAGCCTCCTAAAGCTTAATAAAGTAAATCAATGACATCAACATTTTAATTTCAAATTTAGAAATAAACTGTACCTATATGGTATTTTATATTAAAAAGTATCTAAAAATAATTTGCCACACTGAATAACAGGTTACCCTTGGACTTCAATTTAAAATGTTTAAGTAAGAGACTGATTTAGGCCTCTGATTTCAGCTGTAAGTTCTAACTAAGGTTATCTTAAATTAAGCTTCTAAAATAATACAGAAATATTTAAGAAAACCAAGGTTCACCATATCTACAAGTTTAATTAAATGTAAGAGATACTAAAGTGCTGGGAAAGTCTGTTAGACAACTGAAATAGTTATAAAGAAACAAAGATATATTAAGTGTATAAATGTAGTTTAAATGTTTAAGATTAATTATATTTTAAGCCTTTAAAAACAATAATGACATGGCAACCTGTGCCCCTGCACATGGGAGAGGATGTAGAAGAGCCACAAACTCCTGCTGGGAAGGGCAGTAGTGTTGCTGCTTGGGTGCTTCTAGAGGAGGAAGCAAGATGGCGGCCAAGTAATAGCTTCATTGCAACCAGGCACAGTGAGATTGGGGAGAGAAGACTCCAAGTTATCTCTGGTTTATGGGCTCTGCCCAGAAACATCCCTTTGGGAATACAGGGAGACAGCGAGAGACTTCTGGACCCCAGGAGGAAGACAAAAGCAATGGAGAGCTGGCAAGTGGTTGCATTTGTTTGGTCTGAGGCCATGGCTGCCACAGCTGTAATTACAACAGCAGTGAGATTACAAACAAGGAAGGTCTTCCCTGTGGGCTGTTTTGTTTTTCTGGACTTGGGCACTCGGTTGAACTACCTTGGGAGAACTTGGGCAAGAGTTCGGATGACTTTAAACCTTGTCTAGGGCCCCAGACTGAGCTGCTGAGCTGGAATGGAGCTAATATTGTTCCGTTGTGGGTAGCGTGCAGCCACTGTGGGAAAACTGCCCCTGGAGGCTCCACCCTCAGGGTTGCAGAGCAAGGCTTGGGCTGGGAGATCTTGGACGAGTGATTTAGTGACTCAGCAGTGCCAAAGGCAGGTCTGAGACGCTGGGGAAGAGCGGAGATTTCGGTGTTTGGCAGTAGCAGGGCTGCCTTGCAGCCTCAGCCCTCAGGGGCATAGAGTGAGACAGTTTGGTGTACTGGATCAGCGGGCAGCCACTTTAGGAGGGATCCCAGCAACAAGTACTTTCCTGAGAAAGCTTCTACTTAGCCAAAGTTAACAGTTTTTGCAGGGTTCCTCAAATTATGGCCCACGGGCCACATGCTTCGGTGTGAATTGTATTTGTTCCCGTTTTGTTTTTTACTTCAAAATAAGAAATGTGCATTGTCCATAGGAATTTGTTCATAGTTTTTTTTTTAAACTATAGTCCAGCCCTCCAGCGGTCTGAGGGACAGTGAATTGGCCCCCCGTTTAAAAAGTTTGAGGACGCCCGGTTTGAAGTGTCTTTTAAGTGGGCTGAGGAGAGATTTAAGCTCTCAACTCTGTGGGGTTTGAGAAATCAGCAGTGGCCTCCAGTCGCCATCTCATACGGCTGTATCAGCATTGTGATTAACATCTCATACCCCAGAAGATCACCTGTTGCCCAGATAATATTCAACAAGATATATATACTGCCGTTTTTTAAAAATTTCAACATTTTCCCTCTAGATTTTTCTTCCTCTTTTCTTTTCTTTCTTCATTTTTCTAGTTTAAATATAATTTTCCATTGTTGCCTTCTTCAATAATAAGAACTTCAGGTTTGCTAGTATTTCTGCCCCTATTATTTGGTTTTTCTGCCAATTTTATCCTGTTAGGTTTTCTGTTTCTTTGTTTTGGTTTGATTTATAGTATTTTTGTCTTTCCTCTCTATTTGGTGGAGGTGGTGTACTGTGTCTGAACAGACTGGCAAAGAGCTGCTGACCTCAACGGAACCACCCAACCCAGTACCCATAGAGGTTGGGGGTTTTTAAGGTTGGGTCGAAGTACCCTACTGTACACCTTTATCACTCCTGTCTCCCTCTTTCTGTGCCTCTGTTCTTTTTGTCAATATTCCCTTTTACTTACCCTCTCTCCTTTCTCTTTTTTAAAATGTTTTTTCCCCTCTTGCTTTTCAATCTTCTCATCCTTCTGGTCCTGTACCAAAAGGACTCATCAAAGCCTTGGGCCAGAGGCAAGGTAACTTAAAAGAGCAAGAGGAAGTGAAAGGAAAAGTAGGGCAAAGAAACCAATGAAAGAAAACACTTGGGCGGCATCTGTGGCTCAGTGAGTAGGGCGCCAGCCCCATATACCAGGGTTGGTGGGTTCAAGCCCAGCCTCGGCCAAACTGCAACAACAACAAAAACAAAAAAAACAGCCGGGCGTTGTGGTGGGTGCCTGTAGTCCCAGCTACTCGGGAGGCTGAGACAAGAGAATCGCCTAAGCCCAAGAGCTAGAGGTTGCTATGATCTGTGACGTCATGGCACTCTACTGAGGGTGACAAGGTGAGACTCTGTCTCTAAAAAAAAAAAAAAAAAAGAAGAGAAAACACTCATGAGGAAGAATCAGCAGAAAAATCCTGGCAACATGAAAAACCAGTCCAGAGCAACCCCCTAAGGGAACATGCGGTAGCCACTGGAGAGAATTCCACCTATAAAGAAATGTTAGAAATGACAGAAGGGGAATTTAAAATACAGATGATGAAAACAATGAAGGAAATTGCTGAGAAAGTGGAAAATAACCGAAAGGAAATCCAAAAACAGAATCAAGTAAGAGATGAATGACATGAAGAATATGGAAAGGACATAGCAGAGCTGAAGGAAACGAAGCAATTAGGGAACTTAAAGATGCAATAGAAAGTATCAACAACAGATTATACCATGCAGAAGAGAGAATCTCAGAGGTAGAGGACAAAGCTCTTGAGATAACTCAGACAGTTAAAAGAGGCAGAAAAGAAGAGAGAGAAAGTAGAACGTTCAATGACAGAATTATGGGACTTTATGAAGCATTCAAACATACAGGTTATAGGTATCCCAGAAGGGGAAGAAGAATGTCCCAGAGGAATGGAAGCCATTCTAGAGAATATTATAAGTGAAAATTTCACAAATATCACCAAAGAATCTGACACACTCCTTTCAGAGGGCTATCAGACCCCAGGACACCTCAATTCTAGTAGAGCTTCTCCAAGACACATTGTGATGAACCTGTCCAAAGTCAAGACAAAAGAAAACATTTTGCAAGCTGCCAGGGGTAAGCGCTAATTGAGAGATAGGGGCAAATCAATCAGGGTGACTGCAGACTTCTCTAATGAAATTTTTCAAACCAGAAGACAATGGTCATCTATCTTTAATCTACTTAAACAGAACAGTTTCCAGCCCAGAATTCTATATCCCACAAAGCTAAGCTTTAAAATTGACAGAGAAATCAATCTTTTACTGATATGCAAACACTGAGGAAATTTGCCACAACAAGAAATGTTTCACTGAGGAAAATTTGCTCTACAAGAAATACTTCAACCTGTTCTACACACTGACCATCACAATGGACCACCAGCAAAGTAAGCACCCAGAAATTAAAGGACAGAACCTAGCTTCCACAATGATGCAAAAGACAAAACTAAGCAATGGACTTTCATAAAATAAATGAATAGAATGCTACCACACTTATCAATTATCTCAAAAAATGTTAATGGCTTGAATTCCCCACTGAAGAGGTATAGATTGACTGACTGGATTAAAAAACATAAGCCATCCATTTGCTATCTGCAGGAAACACATCTAGTCTCAAAACACAAATGAAAACTAAGGGTTTTAGTTAAGAGTTGGAAGACAATTTTTCAGGCAAATGGAATTCAGAAGAAAAGAGGGGGTTCAATCTTATTTTCAGATACATGTGGATGTAAAGTAACTAAAGTCAAAAAAGACAAAGAAGGTCATTTCATACTGAAATTTTAGGCTTGGTGCCTGTGGCTCAAGCAGCTAAGGCACCAGCCACATACCCTGAGCTGGCAGGTTAGAATCCAGCCCGGGCCCGCCAAATGATGACAGCTGCAACCAAAAAAAAAAAAAAAAAAATAGCCGGGTGTTGTGGCAGGCGCCTATAGTCCCAGCTACTTGGGAGGTGGAGGCAGGAGAATCGCTTGAGCCCAGGAGCTGGAGGTTGCTGTGAGCTGTGATGCCACAGCATTCTACCCAGGGCAACAGCTTGAGGCTCTGTCTCAAAATAAATAAATAAATAAATAAATAAATAAATAAAAAAGAATTGAAATTTTACCTTGTATATTCTCAGACCACAAGGCACTCAACTCCAACAAAAACGTTCAACTCCACACAAAGACACGAAAATTAAACAACCTTATACTGAATGACAGTTGGGTGCAGGAAGAAATAAAAGAGGAAATCATTAACCTCTTTGAGTATAACAATAATGAAGCCACAAGCTCCCAAAACCAGTAGGATACAGCAAAAGCAGTCCTGAGAGGAAATTTTATTGCTTTAGATGTCCATATCTGGAAAACAGAAAGAGAGTGCATCAACAAACTCACAAGCCATTTTATGGAATTGGAAAAAGAAGAACAATCTAAGCCTAAACCCAGTAGAAGAAAAGAAATATCCAAAATTAAATCAGAGATTAATCCTGTGGCTCATCGAGTGGGGTGCCGGCTCCATATACCGAAGGTGGCGGGTTCAGATCTGGCCTCGGCTGAACTGCAAAACAGAAAAATTGTGGTTTTTTCTGTAGTTCCAGCTACTCAGGAGGCTGAGGCAAGAGAATTGCCTAAGCCCAGGAGTTGGAGGTTGCTGTGAGCTGTGTGACGCCATGGCACTCTACCGAGGGCGATAAAGTGTGACTCTGTCTCTACAAAAAAAAAAATAAAAATAAAAAAATAAAATAGACAAACCTTTGGCCAGACTAACTGGAAATAGAAAAGTAAAACCTCTAATAACCTCAATCAGAAATGATAAAGGGGAAATAATAACTGATGCCACAGAGATACAAGAGATTATCTCTGAATACTACCAGAAACTATACGCCCCCAAATTTGACAATGGGAAGGAAATGGATCAATATTTGGAATCATACCCTCTCCCTAGACTTAGCCAGGAAGAAACAGATCTCCTGAATAGACCAATTTCAAGCACTGAGATCAAAGAAACAAAAAAAATCTCCCAACAAAA
>CAUYRH010077557.1:0-56592 GCA_963574655.1 Perodicticus potto
AATTAAATGAGCAGAAGTGGAATGTTCCTAACACAAAGGCCTGATAAACAGTTGAGGTGCTTGATACCCCATGACCCTGATTTGATTAATCAAACACCTGTATCAAAATGTCACATGTATCTTACAATATATGTAATCATATAGCCATAATTAAACATAAATTTTTAAAACTCAAATTTAAAAAAAATTAATGAGAAAAGCAGATTTTGCTGTACCTTCTTTTATCCCTTTATCATGCTCTTCCTTTCTTCATGTAGATCCAATTTTATTAACTCTATAATTTTCCTTTATTCTGAAGAATTTCTTTTAACATTTTACAAAGGGCAGGTATTCTGGTAATAAATTTCCTCAGTTTTAATTACCCGAGAAAGTCTATTTCTCTTTTACATTTGAAGGATAATTTTTTTTTTCCAGTTTTTGGCCAGGGCTGGGTGGGTGGGTTTTTGAACCCACCACCTCTGGCATATGGGGCCGGCGCCCTACTCCTTTGAGCCACAGATACCGCCCTTGAAGGATAATTTTTACAAATATAAAATTCACGCTTGGTAAAGACTTTTCTTTCAACACTGAACATTCCACTCTGCCTGCATGGTCTATGATGGGAACGTCACTATAATCCGTATTCTTGTTTCTCTATAGGTACAGGGATCCCAGGCATCTTTCAAGGTTTTCTCTTTATTTTCTGAAGTCAAATATCAGATAGTAGATATAGAGTTTTGGACATGTATTCTGCTTAGTCTTCTCTCAGCCTCCTGAATCTGAATCTGAGATTAGGTGTCTTTCATGAGTTAGGAAAATTATCAGTCATTATTACTTCGAAAATTTCTGCAACAACAATAACAACAAAAAAGTAGCCGGGTGTTGTGGCGGGCACCTGTAGTCCCAGTTACTCAGGAGGCTGAGAATTGCCTAAGCCCAGGAGCTGGAGGTTGCTGTGAGCTATGAAGTCATGGCACTCTATCAAGGGCAACAAAGTGAGACTCTGTCTCTAAAAAAATATATAAAAGAAACAAACAAAAAAAATTTCTTTTGTTCTGTTCTTTTTCTCTTTCTGATCTTCTAGCACTTGAATGTGTGTGTTTCACCTTTTGAAGCTGTGCCACAGTTCTTGGTCTTCTGCTGTTTTTCTTTGTTTGTTTCCATTATCTTTGATCTTTGCATTTCACTTTGGAGAGTTTCCTCCGTCCTACCTTCCAGCCCACGGAGCCTTTCCACAGCCATACCCAGACTCCCCATGAGCCTTTCTGAGGCACTTTTCATTTCTGTCACTCTGTTTCTGATTCCAGCATTTATTTACTTCTGATTCTTTCTTATCTCTTCATCTCTCTGCTTATATTACCCATCTGCTCTTGTGTGTTGCCTATTTTTTCTATTAGAACCCTCAACATATGAATCGTGGCTATTTTCAGTTCCTTATCTGATAATTCTGAAATCTGTGTCCCACCTGAATCTGGCTCTGATACAAGCTTTGTGTCTTTAGTCTATGTTTTCCCTGGCTTTTAGCCTCGCAACTATCTGTTGGAAACTAGACAGACATGTTGGACAGCAAGAAGTGAGGAAGGAGGACATCGTGTGAGGCTCCACGCTGATCTGGCACAGCCAGCTGCATTTAATGTTTGCTGCAGATGTGGTATCAGAGGCACTCCGTTCCCTATGTCTGTCTGTCTCTCTCTGGGCTCTCCTGAGATCCCTGCAGGATGGTGTCTGTGTCTCTCACTGCTTCCCACTCTGCTAATGCAGAAGCCCTGCTGGTTGAAGACGAGGGGGTGGGGAGGTGGCGGGGCTCTATAACTGCATGGTTTACTCTCAGTCTTCTGCTGCCCATGTTGCTGTGCTGTGAACTTCATAAATACTTTCAGCCTTTTTCCTCCTTCCTTAGTCGATTCAGGGATCTAGAAAGCACTGGAGTCAGAGAAATGTCTTTTCCTTTGGAGAGTTGCCCTTTGTTACAGAGAACTCTCTGGGAATACTTCGTGATGGTTACTTTGTCCTCTCTGTGCCAGAACCAGGAGAGGATCTTTCCTGACACTCTGCCATGACAACCGGGTACGGTTCCAAAGTGAGTTCCATTTATACGTGAGACCTTCCCCACAACTCTGTACCCAACAGCTGGTCAACACTCAGCTACTGGGGATTCATCAGGATCACCATTTAAGTGGCCCCATAAGCCACTGGCTCCAGCTGCTTCTGCTGCAG
This sequence comes from Perodicticus potto, assembly GCA_963574655.1. Classification (NCBI taxonomy): domain Eukaryota; kingdom Metazoa; phylum Chordata; class Mammalia; order Primates; family Lorisidae; genus Perodicticus; species Perodicticus potto. The sequence continues at coordinate 2,197 of CAUYRH010077557.1, forward strand.
GTAAGCTGAATTAACTGTGACTCAATTCACTTGTTTCTCTAGATTTCAGGGTGGTAATTTGCCCTGTGATCGCTTATGGGTTCCTAAAAAGTCACCAAATTTTAGTATTTTTAGCATTTTTTAAAAAATCATGTCTTTTGAATCTTAAGTTTTTATTGTTTTTTTTTTTTTGCCATATGTTACTCTGTCCCCCTGGGTAGAGTGCTATGGCATCATAGCTTACAGCAACCTCAAACTTCTGAGCTCAAGAGATCCACCTGCTGCAGCCTTCCAAGTAGCTGGGACTATAGGCACCACCATGCCCAGCTATTTCATTTTTTCTATTTTTAGTAGAAATGGGGTCTCATTCTTGCTCAGGCTGGTAACTTCTGAGCTCAAACAATCCACCAGCCTCAGCTCCCAGAGTGCTGGGATCACAAGTGTGAGCCACTGTGCCTGGCCAGCTTTTTCTTAGTGTAAGGACAGAAGTGATATCTTCCAAATTCTTTATATGCTGAAGCATCTTACTTCTGGTTGTCCATACTCGTATTTTTAATATTTATTTTTATACAAACAGAAATGTTTGCCTAGCAAAGTATTTATTGAGAACTTGTGACAAGCTTGGATGTGAGGAATTCTCAAAGATAGTCATTCATTCAACAAATACTCACCAAACACCTATTATAGCACTAGGACACATGCTGGGTAGCCAAGATCTGGTGATAAAGAAGACGGCTATGGCCCTGCCCTCACAGAAGTCACATTCTAGAGTGGGAGACAGAAAATGGATACACACATGAAAATAACAACCTCAGTCTTCAAGAAGTTCATCAGAGTGACAAAAGAAAACATAATACTTGTGGAGAGTGTGTATGTCTGAGCACATCGTAACAAGGCAGTTCAGCGAAGAGAAGGGAAGATGGGTTTGGACACTCTGTGACTTGGACAGAAGTTAGAAAATAAGTAGAATTCAGGCTGGGAAGAAATACCCTTTGATAGAGGCACAGCAGAGGCAGGAACGAAAACAACGTGCTCAACACAGCTCAGTGCACACAGGGCAGTGGAGAGAATGGGGAAGGCAGCTGGTAGCAGAGTTGGATGTGTCTTGTTCAACAAGAACCAGGAGGACCTTACTGTTAAAACATCAGTCAGTGGGTAGAATGGGGAAAGGATGGAACTGGGACTCTAGCCTTTGCCACTAACCAACTGTGGGTCCTTGGCCACAGTGTCTGGCATTGAGAGGTTGAGGGGCTGAGTCCTCTTCCCACCCAAACACCTGGGGCTCTGCCATGCCAGAACTTCTACATCGTTTCAGGAGTGGGGATCTGGTCCCCACCTGAGTCCTTCAAACAACAGAAACCTCACCATTCTTCAAGGCAGCCACTTCAACAGAACAGACTAGACAGTTAAAGTTGACAGAAGGCTTTTTTTGTTCATAATGAGTTGAAATCTATCTCACCACAAAATTCACTGTTGGAAGTTTTAAACTTCAGAGGCGCTCTGTCCAAAAGAACTTTCTGCAAAGATGTAAGAGCCCAATTGAGCAGGTAGTAGCTACGTGTGGCCATTGAGCGCTTGAAATGTGGCTATCACTGTGAACAGATGGCTGAATTTTTAATTTTATTATTTTAACGTAAATAGCTACATGTAACCAGTGGCTACAGTATGAAACAACACAAAATAAATTTCTTCCTTCCATATGACAGCCCTCAAATACGGTCCAGTTCTTACTGGCCTGTCCCAAGCATTTTCTATCCATGCTAATCACAATGAGATGCTCTAACGCGGTTCACACGGCAAACTTCACAGTCCACGTCGTCACTGATGTGCTTAATCCACTCACACTCAGGTAGCAGGCCACAGGCGGCTACCAGAAACCATGACACTCCCCAACTCACATGGAATCTATGTGCACACACGTTTGTAGGGGGCGACACCCCCAAACTCACATGGAATCTGCTGTGTGCACTTTTGTGATGGGAGAGCTCTCATGGCAGCCTACAGACTCAAAGGAATTCCTGACCCCCAAATGGGGGAGGGAAGATAAAAGAAAGTTTTAGACACAATGGCAGTGTTAATGCAGGTCTGAAATGTGAGTGACAAAGGAGATGCTGAGATTAAAGCGGCCCTCAGGACCCCTGATGCCTAGGGTTGCTTCTATTTCAAAACCACCTATATATTTTCACACAAAAGTTGCTTCAACGTCTTTAAAAAAGACAGCCCCTGTCTCTTTCTCTAAACATTGCAACATGTAATTTTAATAAATCTTTAAGTGTCACGTAAAACTAGGTTATTTTCCCTAGAATTGTGGTTGAAAGTACTAAAAAGAAAATAAAGCATTCATTAATACAAAAAAACACAGTATATAGGTTATTTAGGGATTTGGGTTTTTTTTTCTTTTTCCTCCTTTGACATGATAACTTTAAAAAAAAATAAAGGGAAATATACTTCAAAAACTTTTTTTGCAGTCTGTGAAAGCTGTCTGTAGTTCCCTTGGTTCAGATCCTGCTGCCCCCATATAGAAGGGACTATTTTGAAAAGATTTTTGAATTCTGAGTAAGTTCATGCTATTAAATCAAAGGGCCTATGGTGTGTCAAGTAATCTAACCTCTGTTGGCCTAAATCAAAGCATCAGGATAAACACTCTGCCAGTGTTTATCCTATTTTTTAACTTAATTTTTATTAAATCATAACTACATATGTACATTTATGGGGTACAATGTGATGATCTGATACACAGTGTGGAACCCTTAAATCAAACTAATTAACATATCCATCACCTCATTTACTTATTTTTTGTGGTAACACATTTATAACATACTCAGTTGTTTTGAAATGACCCCTTGCATTGTGCACATTAGGTGAGATCCCACATTGTGGAGGCAGAGTATTTATCCTATTTTTTTGTTTGTTTGTTTATCCTATTTTTAAAGAACTTCAAAGAAGATGATTCTGTTGCCTTGAATGTCAATTCATTCCAATGCCATGTATCAAAGGACTAAGCCAAGCAGAACATTAAGATAATTTCTGTGGGCACCACACTGCCTTTCTGAGAGTACAGATCAAGTCGAGGTGGTCATGGCTCCTTTCCTGTACCTCTACTGAAATCCAGCCGTTAACACTAGAACTCTTTGGCATGTTCCTGAATTCCAAGGTTTGAAGGCATCTTTCTCTTCCCTTTTCTGCTCATTTTTGTCTCTCTTCTCAATGCTAAATAAGCAATTACAATGGCTAAAATATATTAAAAAATTCCAAACAAATAAACAACACTACCAAATCTCAACATTTGGTTACCCCAAATCTGTAAAGTTACTTTTTAAAAATGGTTGCCCATAAGACAACATGAAGGACTTCAATTTATCTCCTTACAACCAGGTCTTTCTATAAAACTTTGGAACACTTCCTTTGTCTTTCCAGTTCTGAAGAAAGAAATTACCATGAGACACAATCTATAGTCCCTCTGAGACCCCCTTCCCAGCAGGAGGCAGGACCTGGGGTCAGCCTGACCAGAAATAATGGTGACCACCCTGGAGACCCTACCAAGACGTCCCCTAAGTTACAAGGACTAGACAGAGAAACCAACCCCTTCTTTCCTGCAGCACTGTTCCTGGCCCACAGCCCACTGGATCTGAGAATTTCTGTTCACCCGACCTCTGACCGCCTCTATTCTCACCCAGCAGCCAGAGAAATACTTTAAAACATGTCAGATCATGTAACTCTTTATAAGCTCAAACACTTCCTGCCTTACTCAAAGGACAAGCCCCAATCTATGCTATGGCCCACAGAGATGCCAAATTCCTTTAGGTCTTTACTTACACATCAGCTTCTTTGAGAAGTGATGTAAAATCTCAACATTTGCTCCAGCCTGTTAGCCTCCTCCTCTCAGAGCTATTTTCTCCTTCATACCTAAAACCATCTAACATGTTACAGACTTTACCTATTTATTTGTCAACTCATTTCTTTAATATCACCTTCAACTAGACTGTCAGCTTCCTGGAGCAGGATCTGGCATCCGTATGTAGCTGGTGCATCAGTTGCATGAGCACAGGAACATGCAGAAGTCGAAATGAAAAGGTAAGGTAAAAATGATCAGCGTTTTGACACTGTAATCAAAATGCTCATTATAAAAAAAATCCAAGCAAAGTCTCAGCATACAGCAAATGTTTCGTATTAGTGACTTTTCTGCAGACTTTTCTTAGGATAAATTCTTAGAAGTGTCCTGGTCACAGACAGGGCATGTGTATTAAGTGACTAATCAAGCTTCTTCTTCAGGTGCCTCTTCCAAGAGGTCTTCAAAATGTATTCAATGGCTACACTTTTGCAAAATTTGTAAAGATAAGATATTTTAAACCGTCTCTGGTATGAATGTGCTACCCCAAGTTTCCCTTTATGCTGAGTGGCACCAGAGTAGCCACAGACATGTTAGGAATCTGGTAGAGCAAAGCAAATTGTGATTATATTTCATTTTGGTTTAGAGGCTTTTCTATGCAGAGTTGGGGTCACTGCCAGGGTAGTTATTGACAGCTGCTCAAGAATGGAAATGTCTGAGAATATTCCTACTGCCCTCATCCACTCACCCTGCAGAGCCAGAGACTGCCTCACAGTCAGCGCCTCCTGCCAAGCCCACACCAGACACGTGTGAGCACTGGAGGGGACGCAGGGCCTGGTGCAGACAGAGCCAGGCGCTTGTCTGAGGGAGATTCTTCTAATCACCAGGTATCATGAGTTGCAGACAAAGAATCCAATTCCACAGTCAGGAACATATATAAAGATACCATACACGCAATCACAAATCAGCAGACTTGTATCAGTGCCACAACAGCCAAAAATGTGCATGTGTAAACTTTCAAGTTTTACACATTTTAACTATTAACAATAAAAACACATTTAGATGACTCAGTTGTCTTTCCTGTGCCTTTGTAGAAAATAGTCCAGCATCACCATCATGTGAAAGGGCAAACAGAGAATAAGTAAAATAAGATAAACACTAAAATATTGTAAAGGAAAGTCAGGGAAATAATGACTAAAGGTGTTAATAAACATTAATATGAACGTTCTGCTCACAGAGACAGAGACAGCAGCCAGGAGCCTATCCCAGTGACCAGAGATGGGAACAGGTACAACGGGCACAGCGGGAGCAGCAGGATGCTGCAGGTGTGCTTTGCCTCCTGTGGTCACCACACATGCCTGCAGGTGCATTCTGAGCCATGAGGGCACAGCACGGCAGAGCCAGGCCCCAACCCGGACAGACTCAGGTTGGCCGCTTAGAGGTGGATTTGGTCATGTTCAAGGTATTTACCGATTTCATAAAAAATGGGTTATGATTGTTTTTCTCCTTCAAACTAAATATTTAACTTCAACCTACTTTTGTATTTATAATTTTGGAATCCTTTCTTAAAAGAACTTCCTCCCTCCCCCAATTGCATAAGTCTTAGGGTCCACAAATCTGCCTCTGCCCCTGGTCACCGAGTATGTGTGTTCGACATGCCAAGATAAGCTGCTTCATGTCCCACTGGAAAGATTACACAAGTGGACTTACCAGTTTCCTGAATGCTTTACCATCATTACCTATTATCAATTTTACCCAATTAGATGGATTAAATTTTAATTGGTGATTCTCTGATTCCTGCAGATCAGAGAACCATGTTTTCACACAAGCTTGCACTGGCCATTTGTAGACTGTGTAGTACAGTTCTTTGACTTTTTATTAGAAAGTTGTTGTTTATCCCTTGGCTGGCATACAGATACATGAATAGTTAAGTGTCAAATATTGTTATTGGGTGTACATTTATACCATTTATCTTACACAGGCATTTTCATTTAATATTAATTTTACCTCTGAATGCCTTGTTTCTCCAACTAGAGACTAAGTTATTACAGGACAGGAACTATGACATATAATATCACACTTTATACATTATACCCCTCACCTAACACAGATCCAAAGCATTTTTAAAAGTGGCATTTAAAGGAAAATCTACAGGCTCAGCACCTGTGGCTCAACGGGCTAAGATGCCAGCCACGTACACCTGAGCTGGCGGGTTCGAATCCAGCCCGAGCCCGCCAAACAATGACGGCTGCAACTAAAAAATGGCCGGGCGTTGTGGCGGGCACCTATAGTCCCAGCTACTTGGGAGGCAGAGGCAAGAGACTCGCTTGAGCCCTAGAATTGGAGGTTGCTGTGAGCTGTGAGCTGTTATGCTACAGCACTCTATCAGGGTGACAGCTTGAGGCTCTGTCTCAAAAAAAAAATAATAATAATAACTTACATCTATACATGTGAGTCATACATCAGTAAGATGTTTGTCACTCGGGAACTACCTACACTACCTATATGGACATTTTAGCAATGTTGATTCTCCCCATCCCTGAACATAGAATGTTCTATTTCTTTCAAAGGTAAAGAAATAATGAGGGAAATGCAAATCAAAATCACAATGAAGTATCACCCAAGTCCAGGGACAGTGGCTTTTATTAAAAATCCAAAAGCAACAGATACAGGCATGGATGTGGAGAGAAAGTAGCAGTCATACACTGCTGGTAGGACTGAAAACAAGCACAGCCTCTATGGATACCACAAAGAACTAAAAATAGAACTATTATTCAATCCAGAAATCCCAGTAGTAGGTATTTAAAGGAAAAAAGTGGCTTTAATAAAAGCCATTCTCCCTGGAATTAGGTGATACCTCATTGTGGTTTTGATTTGTATTTCCCTGATGATTAAAGACATGAAGCATTTTTTCATATGTTTATTCACCATTAGTCTGATTCTTTTGAAAAGCTTCTGTTCATGTCTTTTGCCTGTGTTCTGATCAGGTTGTTTAATTTTTTCTTTCTGATTTACATGAATTTGTTATTGATTCTAGTTAACAGCCCTTTATGAGATGTATAGCATGCAAATATTTTTTCCCATTCTGTATGTAGGTTGTGTATTTGCTTTATTGACTGCCTTTTTGGCTGTGCAAAGTGTTTTTAATTTAATCACATTCCATTTTTTAATTTTTGCTGTTGTCCTGATTGCCTTTGGGGTCTTTTTCATAACTTTTCTGTCTAGGCTGATGTCTATAAGAGTTCTTCCAACATTTTCTTCTAGAATTCTTATAATTTCATGCTTTATGTTTAAGTCTATTATCCATTGTGAATTAATTTTTGTGAGTGGTGAGAGGTACAGATCCTGTTTCAATCTTCTACATGTGGCTCTCAATTTTTACAGTATCATTTCTCAGTGAGGGTTCATTTCCCCAGTGTTTTTTATTATCTACTTTGTCAAAGATAAGATGACAATATGGGAATGGTTTTATAAATGGTTTTTTTGTTCTGATTCTCAGGTCTATGTTTCAATTTTGGAGCCAGTACCATGCTCTTTTGCTTACTATAGCTGTGTAGTATAGCTTGAAGTCTGGTAATGTGATACCTCCCAATTTGTCCTTTCAGCTTGAGGCTGCTTTGGTAATTTGGACTTTTTCTAGTTCTATACAAAGGGCAGAATTATATTTTCTAGATGATATCTTAATGGAAATTGCATTGAATCTGTAGATCACTTTGGGTAGTATAAATCTTTAAACAATGTTGATTCTGCTGATCCATGAGCATAATATAGTTTTCTATTTGTTTATATCCATGAAATTTCCTTCCTTAGTAACTCATAGTTCTCCTTGTAGGGGTCTTTTAGTCCCATGGTTAAATATATTCCCACATATTTTATTTTATTTATCATTATTGTAAAAATCATTGAGACCTATTTGGTTCTCAGTTTGACTGCACTTGCAATAGAAATGCTACTGATTTTTGTAGATTGATTTTATATATTGAGAGTCTGCTGAATTTATTTATCAATTCTAGAGGTCTCTTGGCACAATTTTGGTGGTTTTCTATTTATAAAATTATATCATTACCAAAGAGCAAGAGTTTGACCTCATCTGTCCCCCTTTAATGTTTCATCTAGCCTACGAAATTCTGGCTAGGACTTTCAGCACTATGTTGAATAAAAGTGGTGACAGTAGGCAATCTTGTCTAGTTTTAGAACAAAGTGGGAATGCTTTCTATTTTTCCCCATTCAGTATGATATGGCTGTGGGTTTGTTATATATGGCTTTTATAATTTTGAGGTATGTTCCATCTATGCCTATTTTGTTACGAATTCTTATCATGAAATGATATTGAATTTTATCAAATTCTTTCTTTGTGTCTATTGAGATGATTATATCACCTCTGGTTTTGCTTCTGTTTATGTGGTGAATTACATTTGTTGACTTGCATGTTGAACTATCCTTGCATTCCTAGGATAAAGCACACTTGGTTGTGCTGGATTTTTTTTTTTTTCTTATAACCTGTTGAATTCAATTTTCTAAAATTTTATTGAGAATTTTTGCATCTATATTCATAAAGTTTTTGTTTTTTCATTGGGTCCATGTCCTTTCCTGGCTTTGGTATCAAGGTGATACTGGCTTCTTAGAATGTACTGGGGAGGATTCCCTCCTTCTCAAAGTTATGAAATAATTTTTGCAATATTGGTAAAAGTTCCTTTTCATACATCTGGTAAAATTCAGCTATGAAATTCTTGTGTTCACATTTAGTGGGGTTTTTTTTGACTTATGTTACCACAATAAGGCTTATATTTGGAACCCAAATTATCCAACTAGTATAATACCTACCCCATAGCCTGGTATACTTGAAGATGAACAATCAGTCCTTTCTTATAGTCATTATAGGAAATCGAATTTATAATTAGCTCGTTAGGTGAATGTAAAAGCAGCACAAAATGATTTCACTCAATTGAAGTGTTAGTAGTAACAGACTTACATAGCCTTATGTTTTAGTGTTATAATACTAAGGCTTGATCTTGCAAAAGAGTAGTAATAGTTCAAGTCCATTTATAAGACTGTCTTTTCTAAATGGTACAGGAAATAGTAATTATTTCCAACATTATCCTTTGTAATTATGTTATCTCTATAACTGATCAATCCCTATTTTAATACCATTTATTTAAATATAATTCTATATTCTATCAATTTCAAGTTGAATCTTATGGATGACTCTGCTCACACCTCTTTTTATCTAATTAATGTAGATTTTATAAATTAACATTTGCAAAACAAATTTCCTCTAATTCCAGGTTCCTCAAAAATAATCTACCATTATTTTTAATTACTGATGATAATAATTACATCACTAACTAGTATTGCTGTCAGAAATATATTTGAAAATTATGTGAAATTATAAACTGAAAATTGTATTAAATGTGAAATATTGTTATTATTATAGTTGTCAACACTTGTTTTAACATGAATTGTTTACTTCTACATTATATCATGACTCTATGAGAAATATAGACACCTTATTTATTTAGTCTCCCATGTAGTTTGGCAACTATAAGCTGAAAAGTATGAGTCTAGAATGTGTAGACTAGAAACTCATCCTGATACATACCAGGGGTCATATCATCTCAGTGTGTTCTATTGGACCCATAAATGACCACATTATACAGAGTCTGGAAAAGGGATGGAATGACAATTATTCTATATGTGATGTACAGAAGGGTATATGCATGAAAAGATGATAGATAAATAGCTCACAGATAGATAGGTAGAATATTGATAATCACTAAGAGGTTAACAGTCTATAAAATGGTCAAGGATAATTTGAGAACAAAAACCTCACATGAGTTATCAGAGTTCCAGGAGGAATAAGAAACACTCATGTTTCAGAGATCAAGGTGATATATCTAGTCAGTTATAAAAAAGTAGTTATGAAGCATGAGAAAACCTCAAAGAGAATCTGCAACCGAGAAGATATTTGGCCAAGTTAGAAACATTATGGGTTTCCAAATTGGGTAGAGGCTGTTCCTTCTTCAGAAGTTAAAAACATTTACCCTGAAGGATCAAAGAATATATATATTAAAAATTATTTAGAAACAATTATGTGGTAGCACTTTATACCTATGAGACTGGCCAAAATCTACAATACCGACAACAACAAATGCTGGGAAGGATATGGAATAACAGGAACTTTCCTGCATTGCTGGTGAGAATTAAAATTGGTACAGCCACTTGGGAAGACAGTTTGGCAGTTTCTTACAAAACTAAACATACTCTTACCATATGATCCAGCAATTGTGCTCCTTGGTATTTACCCAAAGAAGTTAAAAACTTCTGTACACAAGAAAACCTGCACATGAGTGTTTATTCATGTTTATTCATAACTGCTAAAACTTGGAAGCAACCAAGATGTCCTTCAGTAGGTGAATGAGTAAATAAACTATGGTACATCCAGACAATGAACAATTATTCAGTGCTAAAAAGAAATGAGCTACCAAGTCAATATATACATGGAGGAATCTTAAATGTATTTTACAATGTTAAAGAAACCAATCAGCCCTACTGTATGGTTCCAACTATATGACATTTTGAGGAAGACAAAATTGTAGAGACAGTAAAAAAATCAGTGATTTCCAGGGTTTTGGATTTGAGAGAAGGATGAACAGGCACTGCACAGGAATTTTAGGGCTGTGAAAATACTGTTTATGATACTATCACGGTAGGTATCTATTTATCCAAACCCATAGAATGTACAGAACCAAAAATGAATCCTGATGCAAACTATGGGCTCTTGGTGATTGTGGTGTGTCAATGCAGATTCATCAACTGTAATGAATGTTCCCCTCTGGTGGAGGATGTCAATAATAGGAAAAGCTATGCATGTGTGGGGGTAAGGAGCATATGGGAAATCTCTGCACCTTTCTCTCAATTTTTGTATGAAACTAAAGCAGCTTTAAAAAGATAAAAAAAAATATATGCTATAGAATGTATTTTGTTTGGGAAATAAACTATGAGGAATCCTGTGGCCAGCAGACCTTTGACCCTCTTCACTGTGTGAGCATAAACACAAAATCTATCTTAGTCTCAATTTTCTCACTTATAAAACAATCCTATTAATTATAACTACTTTATAGGGTTGGGATTATTAAATAAGTTAAAACATAAGACACCTAGATATGTGGCCTAAGTAAGGCCTTCCATGGTATAAGTGCTAAATAATAGCTAGGTATTATGATTGACACATAGATGGCCACGACTCTCCACTCCTATCACCACTGGAAAAGATCAGACACAGGCCTAGGAGATCACATATGTTTATTTTGTTTTATCAAAAAAGGTAATGACAGGTGTTAGTGATATCATCTGGTATCTAGGAAAAAAATTATAAAAGAGTGCATATACTTACATAAGTTCCCCTTTGGTGGTAAAGTATTCTTTACTCTTAGTTGATGTATTTCCACATGACTTACATTTCTTTTTCTGTTTTTTGAACAATTCAACATTTCAATTGTATTTTCTTTTCCTCTATTCAAACACCTTTGCTTTAAAAAAGATGGATTTACATATTATCTGCCTGAAGGGAAGTTCTAACCTCTCTAGATATTAATAAAATCCATCTTTATGAAGTTAATAAAAATAAAATTGAGAGTTTATTATGAGTCAAACACTACACTAAATTCTTTATTATTTTAAGCTTATTACATTATCTTAAAAACATTATGAAATAGATGATGGTATTCTGTCTAGTATACAAGTGCAAAAATCGAGCTATAGAGGAGTTAAAATGTATTTCCCCAGTAAGTCCTCTAGTAGGCAGGAAACCCAGAATTTTAATCCAGGTAGTCTAGCTTCAGAGAGCGCTTGCTGATAACCATACTCAGTGTCAAGCACTTTACACAGTTGTTGCTGAATATTACCAAACACTATAAAAGTCTGTTTCCCTAAAATGCAATTGAAACTAATCTGTAATTAAAAGCTGAAAGGTCCTTTCATCCAACACACACATATTCTGAGTGTGTTGGATGTCAAGGACCAAAATAGGTACTGTGGATACAGCAACAAAAAAGCCAACTACTTACTGAGGATAGAGATTGAAGTCAGATCTAGATAAGGTATGAAGGTTATTGTACACATACTCTCCCCTTAGCAGTTGGTTATATAATAGTTTTTTGCTAACAATATAGGTGTTTATTATATACATAATGCTATTTGTTGACCACTGAGGAAAGCTATAGAAAAGTCAAAATGTGGCCTTAGACTTCAAGGTACATAAAATTTAATATAAAAACTTAATGATAAATGTTAAAATATATTAAGTAGGGATACACAAAATCATTGATTTAAGACATGAACTACTGCTTTGTACCGACTAAGATGATTTTCATCAAAAAAGGTTATGACAGGTGTTAGTGAGGATGTGGAGAAATCGGAACCCTCAAACATTGCTGGTGAGAGTCTGAAATGTTTCAGCTATTTAGAAAAAGAATTTAGCAGTTTCTTAAAATGTTAAGCATGAAGTTACTCTATGATCTAGCAATTCCACTTCTCAGTGTACATACATCCACGAAATAAAAGTTATGTCCACACAAATGCTTGCACACAAATGTTCACAGCAGCATTATTTGTAATAATCCAAAATATAAATAACCCAAATCTCTATCAACTGATGAATGAATGAATAAAACATGGTCTATCCATACAATGAAATATTATGCAGTAATAAACAGAATGCATTGCTTAATGTTTTGAAAAAGAAGTCAGACATAAAGGACCACGTATTGTATAACTCCATTTATATTAAATGTCTAGATTAGGCAAATCTATAGAGTCAGAAAGTATATTACAGGTTGTTCAGGTCTAGGAGCTACTGAAGAATTGGGGAATAACTCCTAATAGGTATGAGCTTTATTTTTTGAGGTGATGAGGTGAATAAAATGATTGTAGTATTGCTTGCACAACTTTTTAAATATGTTAAAACACTTGATTACACACTTTAAGGGAGTAGGGTATATGCTTTAAAATTGCTATTATTATTTTAAGAAAGCTATGAAAAAAAAGTCAGAGGCTAAATGGCATTTGAACAGGTGGCTGATGACAATCCCACTGCTGTATCTCCCATGACAAGTAAGAACAGAAAGCAGAACACACCCCTCTAGGGGAAACCAAAACGTCCCAGTTCCCGGGATTTGACCCAGATGTTGCTAACCCACTCAGAACTAATAGAGCTTGAGGAGGCTGAGTCAACGTTCAGAGACGATATACCCAGGCTTGGTAAGCCTATCAACAGGGCTACCTGCTGAAAGAACTTTAGTCATCCAATAAATCCAGAAGAAGTTTCCCAGATTTCTTCCTAAGTTCAAGCATGAAAATGTAGAGAGCCAAAGGGGTTTAAAATTGCCAAAGTATATCTAATCATGTAGGAGCAGTCATGGCACCAGAGAAGGAGAAATCACCATTGAAAAAGATAGATGAGTAATACTCAGATAGGTAATCATGTGTAAACCAGCATTATAAAAATCAAATAAACAAAAAAGCAGACTTGTAAAATGACGTCTCAGCCAGGATTCAGGACATTACTGACTGTATAGAAAGATCAGTGGCTATCACCTTCTGACACTCTCATGATGCTTGTCATTTTTATTGAATGCATTTTGAAGGTAGAGGGCTTAAAAGGAGTTGGTAAGCACTTGGTGTATACATACAAAAAAGATGACAAGTGGACAATTCAGATGTTTGATATGCAAAATAAAAAATGTTCTGTCCTACAGGGTGACACTCTGGCTCAGTAAGTAGGGCGCCGGCGGGTGGTGGGCCCAAACCCAGCCCCATACCAAGGGTGGCGGGTTCAAACCCAGCCCCGGTCAAACCGCAAAAAAAAAAAAAGCTGGGCTTTGCATCGGGTGCATGTAGTGCCAGCTACTGGGGAAGTTGAGGCAAGAGAACTGCCTAAGCTCAGGAGCTGGAGGCTGCTGTGAACTGTGATGCCACAGTACTCTACCAAGGGTGACAAAGTGAGACTCTGTCTCAAAAAAAAAAAAAGAAAAAAGAAAAAATTATGTTCTGTCCTACAAAGTAATGTATATTATAGTGCATAAATTAATACTCCTGTTTCCCGCTTCAAAAGTTAACAACCACAAATTTTCATTTCATCAATTACTTTGGAAACATGAGGAATTATTTAAAGTATATATATATGCATATACATGCCATCAAGTAAGTATGTTGAAATGAGCACATTAAACAAATACTAAGGGGAACAAATGATTATAACCTTGAAGAAATTTCAAATAGAGCTTCTTCAGGAGACTATATTCCATCTGAAAAGAAAATCTTTCTTTTATTAAGATTAATAAGGAAAAATCTATCTCTTATTAAGCTATTGGCAAGTTTTACACGTAGATATTCAATAGGGAATCTTCGACAATTGATTATTCTTCCTTACACTTTAAAAGACAAACCAATTAAACTGAAGACACATCCTCTACCTCATTCAGAGCTGTATTTACTCGAACTATTTTCTTAGAGAGATTTAAGTCAGCTTTTTAGAAATCACCAGATCCTGGAGGCCCACAGACAACATTATCAGTTTTCCATAGCAGTTCTCATTTTTTCTTGAAATCATGACCCATTTGATATCCTAAAAACAGCAGCATTAATTTTAATTTGTCATATTGTAGGGTATAAATTGACTAAATGTTAATAGCATTCTTCTTGAGTAATCAGTTCTACATGATTAACCTAAAAATTGCCAAAACATTGTTTACTCTTCATTTGTAACTGAAGAAAAGGCATGATGAGTCAGACAGAGTGGGATTAATTTACTTCTGATCTGTATGAGAACTTGCCACAATGATTCATAATCATTTTACTTGATATTTATTTTGACAAAACAACTTAATTTTGAAAGCCGCTCATTGCAAAATAGTTCAGGGCCAAAAAGGTATTCCACTTCAATTAAATTGCATGGAAAATACAATTATACTTTTTGTTTTTGTTTTTTTGCTTCTCCATTTAATAAAAAAGGGAGGGGTAGCATATAGCATGTAAAACCGTATGAGTTCTCCTTTGAAGATTTTTTCTTTTCAATAAAATCCAGGAAGGTAACTTGTGGTTTTAACACCATCTAGTGGGCTCCTTTTGTAACAGCAAGTGAAAACTAGGGCACGACAAAGAGGCAGGAAACAGGAGTATCTGGCCATTATGCATCAGAAACTTAACAGGATTTTTTTTTTTTTTTTTTTTTATGAGAGAAGTGCTAAGGGACCAACACTGAAGAAGACACCTGGCTCTATGTTTCAACTAAAATAAAAAATTCTTAAATTGTCATCTTTTCATAAGGGTAAGGAAACTGAGAAGTGACCACACAAATGCCTGTCTTTATCATTTGAAATTTTTCTGAAAACTTGAAAACCTCAAGGCTACTTTCAAAAGTACAAGTTGATAGTGTTCCCTTTAAACAAAGCATTGTGACCACAAATGATTTATCAACATAATGGAAATGCTGAGGCCTGACAATTAAGTTTGTGAACTTGCTGTCATGCACTTCCCTTGGCATCACTGTGTTAACAACTCAGTGAGGTGGAATAACCTTGGCATATCTTACGCTGCTTCTTGGTTTTTTGACTCAAATCAAGTGCAGTATCTTACACCTGTGTTTGTGTGGACATGTTGTGGTTTCTTGCTGAGAGGCATTCATTATTATCATTGCATGGTCTTGTGTGCTATCATGAGAACGTTGGAGCTTGAATGAGAGCAACTAACAAACATTCGTACATTTCTTATGTTAAACTTGGCAAGAGTGGAAATGAAATCAGGGACACGTTAGTCCAAGCTTATGGGGATAATGTCATAAAGAAAACAGCAGTGTACAAATGGATTAAACATTTTTAAGAGGGGAGAGAAAATGTCACTGCTGAAGAGAGGTCAGGGCAGCCAGTAACAAGCACAACTGATGAAAACATAGCAAAAAGGTATCATGTTGTGCATTAAAATCCCCAGCTGACTGTGAAAAGCACAGAAGACCAAATAAACATCAATAGAGAAACAGGAAAATCTTGACTGCAAATCTTGGCATGAGAAAGGTGGACTTCTTGCTTCATGATAATGTACCGGTTCACATGGCACTTTCTGTAAGGGAGGTTTTATCCAGTAAACATATAACTATACTAGAACACCCTCTCTACACGCCCAATCTGGCTCCTAGTGATCTTTTTCTTTACTTGAAGATGAAGGAAATATGAACAGTAAGACGTTTTGATGGCGTTAAGGACATCAAGGTTAATACAACGATAGCTATGATAGTCATTTCAGAAAAAGAGTTCCAACATTGCCGTGAATGGTGAGCTAGGCACTGGCATCAGTGCACAGCTCCCAAGGGAGGACTTTCAAGGTGATACTCAGCAACGAGATATGTAGCACTTTTTCTAATAAGAGATCACGAACTTAATTGGCAAATTCTCATAGTGATAACAAATGAAAATAAAATAGTGAAATATTGAATATAAATCTTCTATATCTTGTTTTTTAAAAAAATAAGATGTTTAACACAGATGTTAAAATCTTAGTTAATAAATTAAAATATATAAATAACAACTGGGTTACTTTAATTCACTTTCCCAAAAGATGGGATACAGTCACTTTTTAGCCAGTCTGTCAAGCTTCCTGGCATTAAAATTAAATGGAAACTGAGGAAGCATATTCTGTGTACAGTCATCACTACTCTTTATTACATCTAATCTTGACATATACTGTAACAACCTATGTACTCAAACTTGGTTTACCATGTCTATTTTCTTTGTTTTCAACTCAAAGAATTAAATCAGACTAATGTAGAACATAAAGATGTAATTCAGTTTCTACCCTAATTTACTTAAATATCTATACCCCATTCCAATGAAATGTTTTTTCTCATACTATCAGTCAACTTCTGCACACTAAATCTAATACTTTTTGTTAAGATTTAATCCTTCCTGACTTTTAAAAACTGTTCAATGCTTTAAAAATTACCAAATTTAAAACCTTCTTTTTTTCTAGTTTCTATGAGAGAAAATTATATAAAATTTCTTTTCTGCATCTCCTTCTTTTTGTCTTCCTCACTTTTATCCACTGCCCTTTAAATGTAAGTAAGTCCAGTTTCTTTGATCCTTCCTTCAATTTTCTTGGTTCTGTGACTTCAGCTATCACCTCTATACAAGCAATAAACAAATACATAGTTAATAGTCTTGAACACTCACCAACTTCAGCTCTGTTTTCCTTTCCAGCTTTGATGCAAATACTTTTCCATCTAGTCTCTCATTTCAAGTTAAACTTGTATAAAACTATGTTCTAACTTAAAAAATCTACCTTTCTAATGTTACTTGCATTTTCAATCATGGGTAGCATTATTCTACTAGCTATTTAGAATCAAGTTTAACTCTATACACTTAGAACGTGATCTTAGCACCACATTCTAAAGAAATGCTACTTTAAGAACATTTCATTCTGCACAGAAAAAATCATGTACCCTCTTCTACACAGTCCATTCATTTTCTTGTTCCTGCATTTATTCATATCATTTGCATTGAAAACCTCCTCCCTCTCCTCTGTATATTCTAACACACCATTTCTTAAAGGTCAACGTCTTAGTCATCTCTCCATTGTGCTTCAGTTTAAATGAACTTGAAATCTATGACAATCATTGAGGCTATGAGCAACTTAGACTTTTGGGTCTCTTTTTCTGTTTGCAACTATTTCTCCAACTTGAAGAAATTGGAGAAATAGATTGAAATCCTTTAGAGATTAAAGCAGCAAGTGATGGAACTGCATATTCCTAGCACATAACAGAATGTCCTAGAGACACAGAATAGATCTACAATAACTATATGTTATCAATACTGATATCAGAGTAGAAATCTTTTTATAAGGAATAGTTAACAATGACCAGTTTGACAAGATCAATCATTTAAACACTTACATTTGAGTCCAAACTTTGATACCTGATCAAAGCTTTTCATCATTACATTCACTACTTTTTCATTACTATTAAATCTAGGATCACACAGGCCTCCACCTATGCTACACCATTTATTCAATGAACATTTATTGAGTTTCTTCTGTGTTTTAGGCATTGGACATGAACAAGATAAACACACACACATACACACAAGGATGCTTTCCTCCCCTTATGATACTGTCTAGTAGAAGAAATGTATATTAAACAAATGACTACATAAATAATGATAGTTAATATTTATTGGATGTTCAGCATATGTTAGGCACTTTTATAGAATTTAGATATTTTCCACACATACTATAATTCTATTATAGAGAATTTCCTTATTTTCCTTATGTATAAATTGAGGAAAAACTATGGAAATACAAAGAGATAAAAAACTTACCAGGCTAGTAATGTGTAGTCAGAAATTTCTTTAAAGATAGAATCTCATTCTGTCATGCTGAGTAGAGTGCTGTAGCATCATAGCTCATGGCAACCTCAAACTCTTGGCTTGAGTGATCCTCTGGTCTCAGCCTCCCCAGTAGCTGGGACTACAGGCACCTGCCACAATGCCCAGCTAGTTTTTCTATTTTTAGTAGAGATGGAGATTTTGCTTTTACTCAGGCTTGTATCAAACTCCTGAGCTCAAGTGATCTTGCACTTTGGCCTCCCAGAGTGCTAATGGTATAGCCATGAGCCACCACGACTGGCCTGTAGTCAGGATCTTAATTTAGGTAAGCAAATTGTAGCAGGTGTCAATGAAGTTTCAGGGTCTAACTGAGATGTTTAGATATGATGTAATAGATGCTAGTGAAAACAACTTTGACCCTAAGGCTTATCTTTCCACTGGTCACAAAGAAGTTGTCACATGACCATTTGTAGAATGTTATTGATTTGCCTTTGAAAGAAATAAAAATTAATCATATTTTATGGACACATAAAATGAAATCTATGTCATAGGAATAAATAAATTTAGTTCATAGGAATAAATAAATTTAGTTCTGAGGGATTCCTAAGCTTACCAAAGTCCTAAAAGCAGTGAAGAAATTCAAACCCAACTTCACTAACTTTAAGCCCAGAATTCATCTAGTTGTAGTGTAATCATTTCTCGAGTGGGCATTGGACATTTTAATTTCATAGAGGAATTTCTTCATTCCTTCTTTTAGCAGATGCCATCGAATAACTCTTATGTTCAATCACTGTTCTAAATGCTTTGATGTGTAAGATCTGGTCTGTATTATACACCAAATTATAATACAATTTTGAGGAAAGCCTTGTACACAAATACCTATAAGGCCACATATGACAAATCACATGTAAATCTTACTTAATTATAAGGGAGCAGAATATCTTTTATAGGGTAAATATGGCAAAAAATACCTTTGCACAATCCTTCTCCAGCCTACCCATGGACTCATTTGGGCATTTTCTATTTGTTAACATTAATTTCACTTGTGAAGATTAGGACTTGTTATACCCTTGTTATACTCTTGTTAAGAGCGAGCAAAACCTGGACTATTTGAATCTAATGATGATTGATGTAATACCAATGGAAGATAGAAGAAAAGCATAATATGTTCTAAACTCTGTGAATTATATATTGACACACTACACTTGTACTATGTAGCAAATAATTGAGTACTGAACATTTCAATATCTCTAAGACTAAATCTTAAATGGTCTAATCCCCCTATATATCAAATATTGAAGGTGATGGATGGGTCAATTATCTTCATATAATTTGACCATATTATATCAAAAACTCATATCAATTTATACCTGTATTCAGCATACTGCACATTAAGTCTCAAAAAAAAACCCTTATTCTTCCTATCAAACCGAAACTTAGTATTATTCGATTATTAATATTATCCACCTATTCCCCCAACTCCTCCGCCTCTGTTGACCACATTTTGCTCTCTGCTTCCTTGATTTCAGCTGTATTAGATTCCACCTATCAGTGAGAATACAGTATTTTTCTTTTTGTGTTTGGCTTATTTCACTTACATAATGTTCTCCAATTCTGTCCATTTTGCAAATGACCTCCGTTTTAAAGGCAGAATAGTTTTCAATTAAGTATTTATGCCACAATGTCCTTATCCATTTATCCACTTATACTTACATTGCTTCCATAATTTTGCTTTTGTTGAATAGTGCTACAATGACCAGGAGAGCACTGGTATCTCTGCAACATACATCTAATAAGGGATTAAAATCCAAACTACATGAGGAACTTAACCAACAACTCTACAGAAAAAGCACAAAAATCCAATTAAGAAATGGTAAAAGACCTAAAATAGACAGTTTTTCAAAGAAGATAAATGAATGCCAAACAGATATATGAAAAAATGTTCTAAATGTTTATGCCTTGCATTATGTTATGCTTTGCTGTTTGTTAATCTCTCAGATAATAATTAGAGGAAACCGTCTAATATGGGCCCCACATGGGGAAAGAAAAGTTGTGATTAGATGCTATTTTTGTCAATCTTGGATATAAAATTGGAAGTAAGTTATCCCAAGTGGAATAACTTAATGAGCACAGGGGTCAACCAGGTCGGCTGAGATCTTTGAAACTGTTCAGAGTGAAATATCCAACTATTAGAAGGATAAAATAATAGCATGGGCAACACCTGTCTATAACTTAAGGTTATCAATAATTAAAAATTAGGGGTTACTTAAAGCTCTTCTGAATAATGCTTGTTTCTTTATACTCTGAATTGTTCTCTTAACTGCCTCTACAAAGAACTGATTAAATGATGGGAGGCAAACGAGGAATGGATTAATAAGCTGTGGTATATATAGGCCATGGAATACTCTTCAGCCATTGAAAAGATGGAGACTTTCATCTTTTATATTAACCTGGATGGAGTTGAAATACATTCTTCTTAGCAAAGTATCACAAGAGTGGAATAGCAAGTATCCAAAGTACTTGATACTAATACAAAGACAGCAGATGATCTAATACATGAGACAAAATCTCAATTCAATTCCGGCTGTAGGGAGGGGGAATTCAGGAGGGGAGAAAGGAGAAAGAGAATGGGAATTTGTATGCTCCCACTGAATAAGCACAATGTAAAGATACATGGCACATCTCATGGGTGCAGGACACAAGAGGGACTCTACATACCAAATGCTAACATTGTAACTTAGTTTTTTGTACCCTCACATTTAACCTAAAATTTAAGAAGAATTACTACTCAGTCCTCTTAAAAATAAATAAATAAAAACAAATAAAAATAAATAAATAAGTAAATAAACAGCCTTCAATGGAGGTGAATTACAGTTCCAGCAAGGAGAGGTCCTCAGCCAGCATCAACCACTCGAGAGCTTGACCAACAGGTTCCAAGCCTATTGCTAAAGTACGTCCTTCTCCTTCAAATGGGTTTCTCTGAAAGCCAAGAGCTGTGCCCACTAGAGTGAGGGGACGTCTGGGCCTCCTTTGTGGAGTATATTAGCCTGGTTGACTGCACTAACTGAGAACTCCATGAAGACAGTCTCTCTAGGTTTGCCTGCAGGAATTTTAAGTTACTAGCTTCACTTAACTATACTGTGCTTAGCTCAATATTGAGTCTTCCAAACATCAGACCAAGAGAATGAGGGAAGAGCTCATTCTGGGCTTATTTTCCATGGAATGATTCTTTTTTTGTTGCTGTTGACGTATTTGAAACAGACTCTCTTTCAAATTGTCTCCCAAATTTAAAATAACTTCCCTAAAACCAATTATTATTCATTCTCACCTCTAGAAAAAATACTTTTACATCTTAAATTTTAGAATATTCCTGCAACTAGGGTTAACACAATGGGTGCAACAGTAATATAAAAATAAATAAATAAATAATGGGAGACCTGTCATGAATATTTTCTCTCCTCACACCATCCAGCCTTTGATGCCTTAAAACATCCAGTCAAGAAAGGATTGAGAACAAAGGTGTTGTTTCCATAAATCCTGGGGAAAGAATAAATATTTGATAGGCAAGGGGCAGTAAGGAGAAATTAACAAGAATAGGATAGTTTTAAAGCTCATTATTTTGGAGAATATCCACTAAATCATAATGAAGCTTTGTCTTATTTGCTTGTTTATAGAAAAGATGTGTGTCATATGACAGGAAAGATAGCGTATAGCCAGAATGTGGAACAGAAGGAGCTAGAAAAAAGACTTTGAAAAAATATATATATATTATACACACATACACATATATATACAATTTTTACATGTATATATACACAATATGTGTGTATGTATATATATTTATATATGTGTGCATATATATAGGCAATTGTCAGTAACTCAACAGGAGTATGACACAATCTCATATAACATTCAGTACAATTTGGAGAAAATTAAATTGGTATGAAGAAAATGAAGAATGCAAGATATCAGAGGCAGTGAACTTGTTAGATTCAATTGTCTAAGCCTGACTTAAGCAGTTCATAACTGAAAATAAGGGAAATCTCTGGAGATAAAAGTGATGGATATAAGATCTGTGGATTTTTTTTTTTTTTTTTTTTTTTTTTTTTTGTGGACAGCATGGACAACTCTCCCTGAAAATGTAAGGTGGAAGGAAGAGGAAAAGAGTGTAACCCAAGAACAAAGTACAGCAATGAAAGTAAAATTAACAGAAATTATAATTTCTACAGTAAAGGAATGTTTGAAGGCAAGAAATACAGGAGTAGAGTAATAATTTTTGAAATAGAGAAGCTATTTGGACATTTATTTGGAAATATCCTTTAAGAATTTGGAATTGCAGAACTGAAATGAAGGGGATGGGGCCATCATGTGACCCCTTTAAGGGAAAGCAAATAGAAAGATCCAGACAACAATAACAACAGCAACAACAACAAAAAAATCAAGAGGAGGAAACAGAGCCAGCAAAGAAATAAATGAAGAAGTTCAGAGAGTTAGAGAGTCAAAATAGTATTAGTAGGGAAGGCTTCTGATTCCACACAAGTACATATGGTACTGCTTTCAGCAATATTATAATTAGATTCTCGTGTTCAGAATTTAACATTTTCTCTAAAAGTATTATCTTTTTCTAAGAATTCCAAGTAGAAGGATCAATTTAATAAAAATTAATAATTATTGAATAAAAATTTATCTTTATTCTGGCAATGATTTTGCCAAAATTAATTTTCCTAAAATTCTAGGTACTTTAAAGATGAAAGAAATTTGCACATTACAATTAAAAAATTATGGACTCTATCTAGGGAAAAATAAAGTCTTTTATCCTAAGTTATAATTCTAATTATAGATCAATATTTATCTTTCAACTAATTTTAACTTACTTTAAAAAATTTTTTTATTGACATAATAGTTATATGTATTTGGGGGGTACACATGACATTTTGATAATTTTTTTTTTGAGACAGAGTCTCACTATGTTGCTCTCAGTAGAGTGCTATGGCATCACCACTTACAGCAACCTCAAACTCTTGGGCTTAAGCAATTCCCTTGCCTCAGACTCCCAAATAGCTGGCATGATAGGCGCCTGCCACAAGGCCCGGCTATTTTTTGTTGCAGTTGTCATTGTTATTTAGCTGGCCTGGGCTGGGTTTGAACCCGCCAGCCTGGGTGTATGTGGTTGGTGCCATAAACAGTGTGTTACGGGCGCCAGCATTAACTTTCATTTTATCTAAAACGGAAGTGTTGGGTAAAGTTGGAGCAAATTTCTATTTTTGTATTCCAGAAAAGTAACCATATTTCAAAGGCCGTGACTAATGTGAGAGTTACTGAAACATGCTCCCAAAGATAAAACATTCTTCAAGTACTGTGGACACTGCACCAGACACATCACAGATACTATTTTATAACTTAAAATATCACATAAATATAATATTGTTTTTCAATTAATGTTTATCTAGGAATCATATGCCTATTCATTCATTCATCATCCAATCAAAAAATATTGATTGAGCACTTGGGATGCATCAGTGAACAAAACAGACAAGAATGTTTGCCCTCTCATTAGACATGGCTATATTAAAAAGAAAAGTTGAAACCAAACTATAACTTGACCCTATGAAATATAGACATTTGTTGCTAAATTCATCAGGGTATTTATGTTCTGTATGTGTAAAAATATTTCCTTTCCTGCAGAAAAATCTATGTCTTTCAAGTGTAAGAGAAGCTGAGTGACCTTTACTCCTGTCTACTTTAATAATACTTGTACTGTTAATTCTTACCAAAATATCCTAACGTCCCCACTCCTACAATGGGCACACACATATTTTTTTTCACTGAATTCATCACAAAAGATAAAAGACAGGTCCAAACAACTGATCATTGAGATCTCATGTCTGAACTTTGTCCTTCCTGGAGGGACCATACATTTTGCATCTAATTAAATAGCGACTGAGTGATGGATTAGTACTCTCAATGATTTTTTGATTTAGTTGACTAACTGAAAATTTCCACAGGGCAGAGTGCAATTTACTTGTGTGCCCCAATTAGCACTGCTAACTGGGGCACAAAATTGGCATAAAATTGGGCCCTGATTTTGTATCGGCCACCATCCAGAGAAAGGCAAATAGCCAAAACAGCTCAGGGGAAAGTCTTTAGCTCCTTGCCTCTGTTATTTGCTAAGCCGCACACTCACCCCTCTGTTAATCTTACAGAGAAGTTTACAGTTTGTGCATTACTTTGGATTATCAATAAGTGTGTGATTTATTAAGAACAGTATAAAGATCAAAAGCTTTATACTGATTAGGAGATAGAAGGTCAATAGAGGTATTGGGAATTCTTTTCTAGAAAGTTTTGTGTGCCACAATTGAACACCACAGCATCTTCTCATGTGGATAGAAATACACTAAAATGTTGGGAGTAATTTTACCTGACAGAGAAAACTTGTGTCATATTTTCATACATTTCTTTTTAACGAGGCCCATGTAGCCACATAATGAAATTCCCTATCTGTGCTTGACAGGTTTTCTCTATCATCTTTTATAACATTTCTGAGGCCCATAGACCCACATTTAATGAACAAGACTTTCTAACACATTTGTTTGCCCTTTGAAAGTCCAACATTTTCTTTAATCTAATACTGCATTTTCCTGCTATTTATTCATTTAATAATAGGCTTCAATACAAATACATAGTAATGTTACCAAAAGGGCAAGTACAGTAAATAGCCTTACTTAGGACATTCTGCCAGCTTTTCAGAATGCAAATTGGGAATCTTGTTAAAACATGATTGTGCATAGGACCTTTACAGAATGAAAACAACTCTTCTCCAAAAACCCATCTTGACTTTGCTTCAATTATATTAGAGCAAAAGAACAATCGTGGCTCTTTCATTAACCTCTCCCCTGTAGGGCCCCTCCTGTGTGGATGCTACTGGCACCCCGCCAGTGCTAATACAGGTGAGTAGTTCTTGGGAAGGAACACTCAGAAAACAAGAATGAAGCAGCAGGCTTCGAAGAATCTCATTTTAGAAGAGCATGTAGAACTGTGTCCTGCAAAACTTAACAACCATCTTATACAACTATACCGCTAACCCCCTCTGTGCGCAGCGTAGCATAGGAGTTTTGTGGTTCTCGACCAGCCTGAGTGTTGTATTGATATTTTGTGATGCACATTTTCTTTCAGTGCAATAGGTGCAGTTTTCAACCCTACTCACTTTTGGATTATAATTTCCCCAGGAATTGTCAATGCTAAATTTAATACCATCAGCAGCATTACTTTTTATCTTGCAGTTTTGGCCGGGGCAGGGTTTGAACCTGCACCTCTGGTAGATGGGGCTGACGCCCTACTCCTCTGAGTCACAGGTGCTGCCCAGCATTACTTTTTAAACATTTGTTTAGAATAGTTTGGAAATTTGTCATCCTAGATATCTGTAAAGCAAAAATATAATCTAGTTCATAAAGGTAGTAGATGAATTTGGAGGTAAAACTAAGATTATTCTTTTGTGTTCAGTTGTTCGCTACTTTAACTATTGAGGACAACGGTTAATTACTCTTTCTTCATGACAAGAAAATAGCCCATGGAATTAAGAAAGAGATCATGTATGTGTATTGATAAGTGTGGGTATAAATATATGATAGAGCATCGAGTCACTAGGTACTATGGCTGTAATCATGAATTTATATTTGTAGTTTATTTAGTCCAGACCATGTTTTTGACAAAATTACCCAATCCTAGCTTTATATTAATGTGTGTGAGAGTACGAGGATGAATTTACCACTGGATAAAAAAGAGAAAAGAGATCAAGGAAGAGGAGAAGGACTATGAATAAGAGGAACAAAAAGTAGAAGAAAGAAGAAAAACAATTTTGGCTTTATTTTCATTATGGAGTAATTTACACATAATTAGTCATGCTTGAAAATTCACTGATTCTAAAGCTGAATATTGTTCTTAGATCTGCATAATGCCATCTATAGCTTATTTCATAGCTGGTATCAGTTTGTTATTTTGTCTATACATATTTGAGTTTTTAAATCACCATAGTGATATAACTACTGATTGGCAACTGGAATTTTCCATTTTGTTAATGCATCTGAATAGCAATGCAGTCACTAAGACCACATCACTTAACATGCATGAATTTGTTAGGTAAAAGAGACAGTAGAAACTTTTCATAATTCAGAAGGAAAATTGGAACTTTATATTCTTAAAAGCTAAGGAGACACCTGATAATCATATGAAATTCACTTGATTTTAAGTTTCACCAATTACATTCATTTTTATTCCAGTTATTATGTCTGTGTAATCTTGTCATTTAATAACAATCAGATATGACTGTATCCTAAAGAATCCAGTAAAGTCATAATTATGTCCTACTAAGTTACCGTCATCTTCAATAATAGCCAGGGACTTAAAGTTTAGTTATCAGCATATTTGGTTGTAACTTAGGATTCATTAGTATTTTACTTCCTGCTTTGATTACCTCCCTGTCAGTTACATGCTCTGAGTTCAATTTTAATATATCTGTGTTTGGCTGAGAAAGAAAGTCTAGGAATCCCACTGGAGAATCCTTTAGATTTTGCTGTTTGCTCTTTAGCATTTATAAAATGCTGACATAAATAGCATGTAACTCAGTCTTTGCAAAAATGCAGTGAGGAAGCTGGATACATGACATCTTTATTTTACAGAGGAAAAAACTAAGAAAGTCAACTGGCTCCCACTTGGAATCAGAATCTTGCTCCACTGTTTCTAATATAACACATATTGTTTCTCTTGTCATAGACAAAGTAGATGTCCCTATGA
This sequence comes from Perodicticus potto, assembly GCA_963574655.1. Taxonomy (NCBI): domain Eukaryota; kingdom Metazoa; phylum Chordata; class Mammalia; order Primates; family Lorisidae; genus Perodicticus; species Perodicticus potto. The sequence goes on from CAUYRH010077557.1 coordinate 29,164, forward strand.
CAGCTTGAAACCATTATTTATTTATAAGCGAGGGACTGAAATGCTTATCATTATGAATTTTTACATGTTAAAAATGAAATCGTGTGCAAAAATGAATAAAATATAATCATAAGCCTAAATGTAAAATGCAAAACTATAAAATTTATTTAATATAACATAGGAGAAAATATAGGTGACCTTGGATTTGATTTTATATGACCTTTTAGATACTATATCAAAAGCACAAACTATGAAAAAAAAATGATAATGTAGAATTCATTAAAATTAAAAATGTCAATTATATGATAGGATACACTATAAAGAGAAATAAAAGACAAGCCACACACTCAGAGAAAATCTTTGCAAAACACATTATCCGATAAAGGACTGGCATCTGAAACTATACAAAGAACTCTTAAAACTTGACAATAAGAAAATACACAACACTATTAAAAAGTGGGCAAAATATCTGAACAGACACCTCGCTGAAGAAGATATGCATAGCAGTGGCAAATAAACACATGCAAAGATGTTCAACATCATATGTCCTGAGACATGTCCAGTCAAAACAACAATGAGATACCACTATACACCTAATAGAATGACCAAAATCAGGGAAAAATGGCAAAATCAAGTGCTAGTGAGCATGTGGAACGACAGGGCCATTCATTCACTTCTGGTGGGGATGGAAAGCAGCAGCCACTTGGAGACAGTCTGGCAGTTCCTCACACAGCTAAACATACTCCTGCCATATGATCCAGCAATCGTGATCCTCGGTAATTACCCAAAGAAGCTGAAAATATATGTCCCCACAAAAACCTGCAAGTGAGTGTTCACAGTAGCTTTATTCATAATTACCAAAACTCGGATGCAACCAAGATACGCTTCGAAAGGTGAGTGGATAAGTACACTGTGGTACATCCAAAAACTATAATATTAATTAGGAATGAAAAGAAATGAGCAGCTTGTTGCAGCATCTCATGACTGTAGTCCTAGAAGTTTGGGAGGTTGAGGATTTTTCGAGCCCAGGAGCTAGACACCAGCCTGGTCAACATAGTGAGACTCCACCACTACAGAAGTATACAAAAGTTAGCTAGACATGGTGACCAGCAACTGGAGAGGCTGAGGTGAGGAAATAATTTGAGTCCAGGCTTTTGAGCCTGCAGGAGGCCACAATCATGCCACTACACTCCAGCCGGGGCAAAGAACAAGATCCTGTCTCAAGAGAAATAAAAATGAGCTACAATGCCACGAAAAAGACACATGGGGAACCCTTCTATACTTCTTCCTAAGTGAAAGAGGCCAATTTAAAAGCCTGCAAGTGTATGACCTTCTGAAAAAGGAAAAACTGCAGGGACAGTAACAAACATCAGTGTTTGGTAGTAGTTGAGGGGGCTGGAGATTCCTCTTTGTGATACTACAACAGTGTATATGTGTTGTGATCTCTTTGTTAAGACCTATAGAATAACACAGATGGTGAGTGCCAATGTGAACTGTTAACTTTATTTGTTAATATGGGTCAATATTATTCATCAATTATGACAAATACTTAGTATTTAGTACTACACTAATGCAAGATGTTAACAGAGAAATGGTTCTATTTATATTTAGATATACCCATATGTGAAAATTCATATATATATATTCAAACACATATGGAAACTTATGCATGTGAAAAAGGTACTCTATTAACACTTTTGAACTTAATTTTCCACAAGTAAACATATCTAAATTGTAACTTTCTACTTGAAAATCTGTGAAGTGAAGCTTTCGTACCTCTTTCTGAGATAACATAACATCTATGTCTATTTAACTTTGATCATGAAGCCTAAGGAAAGTGGCCACGCCATCTTCCCCACTGAGGATAATGGTAGGATGCCTGTCGGCCCCCACAAATAACAATTAACAATAATAATAATGGTAACGTGAGTTTCAGCTATAATAACCCCCTAGATAAAATGAAGATCTGCCACCCTCGCTGTCACTGTGCTAAGCCAGCTTACTAATCAAACACTGGCAAAATGAACCGAAGTTTAAGTGGCATCATTATTATGATTTAAAGACAAGTTCTTGCATGAGACTGACAACCTTGGAAAGTAAAGCCATCCATTTATCCACAAAGTAGACACAGCACTTGCAGTGACAAAGCTCATTTCTCTCCACTGACCTGCCAAACAGTTTGGACTCTTTTCCAAAATACCACATCTGGTGACATGAGAATCTGAACCATTAGGAAGCAAATGCCCATATCATCATAACTAAAATAACAGTCCTGGCAAACTGAAGGCATTAAAAAAAAAAACAAAAAAAAACAGGCCTTTGCCAGGAGCAGGAGACTCACAGAATGTTCAGGCTGCCATGAGTCTCATGAAGTTAGTACCTGATTCTTCCTTTCTCAGAAAATGTGTACAGGATAGATTAATTAAACTAAAGATGTGAGGTATATTTGACTTTGATTTCCACCTCTGAATGCTACTGCATGAGACTTTTTGAGAATCTGATATGCCATAGTGGTTTGATGGGACACTTCCGAATAAAATATCAGTCTTTCTTTACTCTCTACATACCAGGCGCAAGTTCTTTCTTTTACATCTCAAAAGTCATGGCGGACACCACAAGCAGATTAAAGTACTGACAGCAGATTTCCATTGTCCTTTCTCTGATTGAACAGCATTTTCCACACTGGCACGGGTACCACTGACTTCTTTCTGTTTCCCATGATATTTCATTATTACTTTATGGCCTTTACCTTTGTCCCTGAATTGGCAACCTCAGGAATGACATTCTCTTTTATTGGGACAAATTCCAACAATATATACAATAATGATTAAAACAGATTCCCTTTTTGAGCCTTGTAGATATGTGCAACAGATTATTGCACATATCCCACTTGCATTTTCCACTTCTGTCCTCACAACCAACCTGCTTACGATTATCTGCATTTTACCGGTGATAAAACTGAGGTCGTTTCACAGGACTAGTAATTGAAAGAACTTAGTTATAAGGATAGATAGTCACGTTCTTACCTCCTCCCCAACAGTTTAAGCAATATAACACCAAGTTCACAAGATACCCAATAGTACATAAATTGTTATCAAACAATTAAGTTTTAGGGAAACACAGTTTTAGCCACCAGAACATTCCCTTATTGTGGATAATCACCTGACACCCACTCTAGGGACATTCATCATAACTTCTACTTTACCTTCATGGTTTCTCATAGACATACAGGTAACAACAAACTTATTTCACTTTGGTGTAAATTCTTCCTCAATGTTTCTACATCCAGAAATTTTATCTGGGCATGATCTGGCTTCCCTCAAATGTGTACTTAGTAAATGACTAACATCTGGGAGAATTCCTCAGAATCATTATTTCAAAAAGTCATTTTACAACTGGATATAATGCAACACCACTAACAAAACTCACATAGCCATGCACATACAATTATATGTGGACATCGTAAATGAGTTAAACAGGCTAATTAAATTGTACATGTTCTAATTAATAAATCATCTCATAGTAGGTTGTGAAATGTATGTCATCATTTAACTTGAAAATGTCTACCGCAAACAGCGCTAATTGATTGCATTGGTCTTTTCCAACAAGTTGGAATGGATTTTTGGAATAATTTATAATAAGCTCTCCATGCCATAACATCTGGAACTGGACTGTAAATGAAGATAAAATTTCTGATTTTTAGTTTAGTTAAATTATCTGTAAATTTCTTGAAAAATTAAAATACTAGACTAATTAGCTGTAAGTGGCAGGGTATCATTATTATACAAGTCCCAAATACAGAAGAAACATGACAGATATATTTTATTCTATTGTGATTCTTTTTTCAAAATTATCTGTCACAATTAACTAGCATTTTCTGCTAGGCAGAGGGCTCATTAGCAGCCCTTGCAGAGCTCAGCTTTACTTGTACAAGTGATTTCTTTCAAATTTGCTACCATGTTGAACAGTTAACCAACTTTTCCAAGGTTTTTTTTTATTTTTTTAAGGTCTTTTCTATTTTCCCTACATTGGATAAAAATGTTAATTCCTATGAAATCAATCTGCTGACTTTATTTATCAATGGAGAAGCTCACTTGTGGACGAGAACATCAAAAGGACGCAGAAGAAAACCTAAGCAGCTGAGCTCTGGAAGTAGTTTGTCTGTAACTGCAGTAAAGCAAGGGCTTTGCTTATCCTGTGAAGATTTGATGCAGGATACAAAATCTTTTGCAAAACCATTGTTTTATAAAACAGGGATTATGGGAGCATCAGAAAAAAACTGTTCCACAAAAGAATCAAAAGAAAAATATCTCAAAGTTCATTTCATACTTGCTGAAATTTCTATATATTTTTGATGAAAAAAGGGGTCTGAGCATGACCCTTATCTTATACCAACTCTTGTTCCAATGACATCAGACTCACCATAACACCTATGTTTCCAAGAATCATACTTCTTTCACATAGTATGGGTTACTTGTGGCAAAGGTAATTATACAGACCCGCGCATTGCTCTTACTTTAGGTAGACAACTCTGACAAGAATGGAGTGTATGTTGTCTGTAGTAGAAGCTTTGTTTTGTTTTTTTCCTTCCCCATAAGGAGGTAGGCACATTTCCCCACACTAACTTACAATAACCCTGGTGAAAATTGAGGACTGCGGGGTGGATCTGACAGGACAGTTAACTCTAGACACTGATGGGATCCTCAGTGTTTAGTCTATCAGCAATGCCCTTTACTCCACCTGTCCCCTTAAACTTTAATCACATTGACTTGAAAAGGGCATTAGAGTGGATAGCATTTTTTTTTATTCTGGTACAATCAAACAATTTTGAATGATTAATGCAGAAATCAATGCTTTTTTTCTTCAAAGAATTTTAGAGATGGGAAGAGACTTACAGGTTATTTAATTAAGTTTCTTAAGTTGGTTTCACAAAGTTAGAAACTGAGAAACAAAGAAGTTCGGGGCTCTTAACAATGTCAGGTAAGTAGATGACTGGCTTCAAATTCCTGCTCCAGTATAATTTTACTATCTCATTTTTTAAACCTTTTTTTAAACATGTTTGTTGACTTATATTTTACTTACTGCTTTTTTTTACTTTTATCAAACTGCTTTCAGACATGTATATAGTTATTCCATCATCAAATGGAGTTCCTTGAAATATGGCATTCCATATTCTGAAGACAGAGAGAAAATACAGCCATAACAGCAGCACATTCTAACGGAATCATACAATTTGCAACCAATACAATATTAACAAAGCTATTGATTATCAAGACAAAGTGCCTTTTTAATCTGAATATAACAATATTAACTGATCTTTGTGGTACAGCAGACTTCAGAAACGTATAGAATAGCTAGATTTTACCCAGACTAGAGTGCCATGGCCTCATCCCAGCTCACAGCAACCTCAAACTCCTGGGCTCAAGCAATTCCCCTGCTGCCTGTAGCTGGGACCAGAGGCGCCCACCCCACCTGGATAATTTTTCTATTTTTAGTAGAGATGGGATCTCATTTGGCTCAGGCTGTTCTTGAAATCCTGACCTCATCTCAATATAGACAAAGGGGAGTTTAGAGTTGGATTTATAAAACGTCTGGGGAGAAACTGCTTAGTTGCGTCAACGAATGTAAGCCGAGTTGTATCAGAAGGCTTTGGTGCCTCATCCTTCATCTGCAGTAGGCTTAGCTTTACCGTCAGCATCTCTAATTTAGAACCCAACAAAGCCCAGTAAGAATATTTTGTGTTCTCTCAGCCTATTCACCAATCTTTCAGAAATTCAGACTGAAAACCCTCTATTTCTTAGCTGCCTCATTCCTTAGCTGGCTTCAACTTTCCTCTCATTTCCCAGTTCTATTTGCATGACACCTGAAAACATTCACGTATGCTCTTTAAGCTTTTTGGAACAGACATTCCCTACTTGTGGATATTTACTTATTGATAAATGAATAATGACCTACTTAGAAATTATGACTCTAATAATAGTTTGTGTATTATAAAATATATGCAAAGCATTATAAAATACATAAAAGTATGATGATGAAAAAAGGAAAGAAAATAATGACTAACGTTCATATAAATTGGATTCAATTTTGACCAAAGTACATTACTTAAACATTAATTTTTTAATTCAACTTGTCAATATGTTGTTTGGGATATTGCATCCTCATTTATAAGTGAAACATGTTTGTAATTTCCCTTTATAACAATATATTTTCACCAATTTCAATATCAGGTATATCCAGATTAGTAGAAATATATTGAAATATTTCTCCTTTTTGATTGTTTATAAGATTTCTGGAATTGCTTGTCTTCTAAAATCATCGTGGTCTGTGAGTTTATGATAGTTTGAACTTTTTTATTTAATTTAATTCATTGCTTAATTACTGTTTTCCCATAAATGATTATACTGTGGTTAATATGTTAGCATAGCAGTATTCCCAGATAGTTTTTTGTTTGTTGGGAGGTTGGGCTTTGGGGGGGCAGAGTTAATACTTTGCATGAAATATCTGAGTTTATAACAGTGAAATTGCTTGCTCTTTTGTCTTGTGATTTTTTTTTTGAAGTGAAATTTAAGCTTTTGTGTGAGTAGTACTATTGTACCTATCTTGAGTGCCTTGCTTGTACTGCATCACATCATACCTTTGTTTAATTCTTAATAAACTGTTCACTTGTTAAAAAAAAAAATTCACATATGCGCTTTAAGCTTTTTGGAACAGACATTCCCTACTTGTGGATGTTTACTTATTTATAAATGAATAATGATATACTTAGAAATTATGACTCCAATAATAGTTTTTATATTATAAAATACATACAAAACATTATAAAATACATAAAAGAGTATGATGATGAAAAAATAAAAATTATCTTAAGTGATTTCTAAGTTACTATGATAATATGTAGCATCTTTGTGTCCTCACTAAACATATTATTAACCTTATTTTAGTAATGGCAATGTGACAATATTCACTATACTAATTTTGAGAATATTTTTTAACATGTTAATGACAAAGGATTTCTGGATTCAGTTTATTTCAGTTCTTGGATTTAATAGATTTTATAGCTTAAAATAACTTTGCAAGAATATGTAGATATTAAGTGAAAAGAAGTATATCAGTATTTTCACTTTCTCATTAATTATATCCATTTTTCAATATTACCATCACTTAAACAAAGGTTATCTGTTTAAATTTATCTATTAAATTTCTACTTTTTTTGATGTCATTTGTTTCTTTTCAAGCTAATTGGAAATAGTTGCATTTTTATATAAATGTGTTCAAATTCATTAAAATTCTTCACTTAGCACATTTTAAAATGTTATACATTTTCAAGTTTTTAATATAATTGCATCATAAGAAATGGTAATTGAAAACTTCCTACATCACTGGCAGTCTCTTCAACGTTTCTATCATAACCACATTTGCTCCTCTATGAAATAGGTATTATTTCTTATCTCTATTTACATATGAACAAACATGTAACAGTTTATATAAGTGATATCTTCATGATATATCAGTTTGTTCACACAGTTGCCACTTTATCAGTTATATATCTTAACTTGAGGAAATGGCGCGAAGTAAAAATGTGGCTGAGGCCTGTACACACCTGTGTGTGTTTATGTGCTTAAAGACCATCCGCCAAATATCACAGTCCTAAAAGTCATTATCACCCCAGAAGACGGCAGCAAACTTGGAACACCTTCTGTGTAAAAATTCTATGTTAGCCTATGCAACTTGGTCACAAAGTAATAAATAGCTTTTGTGTGGTCACTCTTAATATGTTGATATAGCAATATAAAGACTTTATTTTAAAAATAGCATCCCAAATCCACAGCAGATGGCACGTGAAAACTGCAACTGCCTGCCACAAGGTGAGCACAAACCCAGGGGGAAGAAGCCACTGTCAAGATTTCTTCCTGCTCCTCTGGCCTAGCTCTAAACGCGGATTTCTAACTGATCCACAGCCAGGCAGGTGTACAGAAATACATCATTTCTCTCTGATTTTTAGAAGAAAATAAATATAGCTATTGTATTTAGCCTTCTTTTCCCTCAGTGTTTTGAGGACCCATGTGGAAGTTTAACCACACCTGTCCCTGTCCTGCCGTTGAGATAAAAATGTTACCAATGTCTTACGCTGATGATACGAAGACATCAAGAACCAGTCTTTTCTGGAGACACTAGAGGTTTCTCTAGTTCCAAAATAAATTTTCGTCACCACAAATGACATAAAAAGGGAAAAAGCACCCTACAGAGACTTATACTGCAAACCAGCTCTCCACTAGAGAAAAAAAATGAGTCAGGAAAGGCTATTCTCTCTACCTTAAAATGAAAGTGAGAGTTGCAGATTAGTAGTTTCCAAACCTTATGTTACCCACAAAGCCTTTCACTCCATTATGTCCTGGATGGCAATGATGAAAGTAAATAGAAATGAGGGCACATGACGCTCCTTCCGCACCTGCAGTGACTTGAAAAGTCACTCCAGGGAACCTAGACGTGCCAAGGAGCACACGTGGAAAAACACTAAACTTGATCTCAAGGGCCCTCTCTGGCATAAGACACTATGATCAATGAATCAGGAAACCTCATTCACTTGTGTATCTTTTGCTTGCCTCAACAGAGGATGACTTAATTTTATAAAATGGGAAATTTATGTAAGCCTGTCACTTAAAGGCAGAAAAGTTATTTAGCTAATTCTACTGAACAGTTTCCATCTAAACTGAGGTTATACTCAACAAGTTCACTGAGGTTATTAACCAGACCCTTTGTACTCAACCTTTCTTAAATAAGTTATCATTATTCATTAACCTTTCCTTTTTATTAAAGAGAAATAAGCACTAGAAATCATCAATACATGAGCACTCCAACTCTATTTCTCTTGATGTGTATTCTTATTTCTGCTACTTTTTGAGGTCAGCAAACAAGCCAAACACCCAGGAAGGCTCAGAGGCAATGGGGACAGGGCTACATAAAGAAGGCTTTCATTAACCTTACTGACCCACCATAATTTCAAATGTCAGCAGCTAATCTGAGACTCACTGACATCATCAGTGGATGGAGAGGAGAGATCTCCTGTGGGATCCATCTTTTCTCTAAGTCTGAAATATATATTTATAACACTGCAGGGTGACTTTTGCTGAGAAGGGATGGTGGGAAAATTTCCCTCTGCTATTGAAACTCATGCTTCTAATGCTGAAGTTAATGATTAATTTTGAGAGAACAGTGAAAACATTTATTTAAATGTGAGAAACTGACTATATTGTTGTCTTCTCTTTGACTAAATCCTCCCATGGCATTTTGACAACATGGGCAGCTGTAATGTTTGGCTCACTAAGCCAGAAAAGATGAGGTAAGCTAAACTTGATTTCTTTTCTTATCAAGAATTTCTCTCCACAACTCTTATATAACTCAGTGGGAAAAAAAGAGAATAAAGAATTTTTAATTTCTTTAATTGTGATAGTTTCTAATACAATAAAACGTCCAATAATGTGCCCATTCCCTAGAGACACCTATCTCTGACGTGCAACAGAATGTTTAAAAGGAATCAACCAAATGCAAGAGAAAAGGGAAGGCTGAAAGTTTACCTAAGATAGGGAAGAATTTGTGATTTTAATTTTCTCAATGTTATAACTTACATTTACTTACCTTTGAAATGGGTTTCTTTTGTTAAAACATTGCTTGGATCATGACTGAATAGTCCTAGCCAAATGCACAAATAAATGTACAGTGCCACACATGTTTTTAAAATACACAGTGATCTATATGGTTTATTTTAAATTTCCAAAAATTTCATCAAGTAAATACTCTTTCTGATGTGAGATTCTTGTGTTTTTCATAAAACTCAGTAGTCCTTCCCCCATTCATTGTGGAGGAAAGAAAGAGTGAGACACTGATCACCTTCTGTCTGCTATCAATTAGGCAACTTTTTGTTTAATTCACTCCACTTCATTTTATTTAAACACTATTCCCTACAGACTTGACTTTATGCTTTATAAGAGATAGGTGGTAGAAACTAAGGATTAGGAAACTGTGATGGGTCATGTACTCTTTGGAATTAAATGTCAGTATATGAGAGTAAGAAAAACTAAGAAGTACAAAACAATTGACATAATAGGAAGAAAATCCAAAAAATTACTTTATATGGAGATATTAGTTCCTAATTTTTAAGGTTAAAAAAAGCTCTTCAAATACAACTTAAAAGTATCTAAACCTAAGGCTAGATCTTCTAATGTGAGAAGATTCCGAGTTAGTCACAAATCACTAACACATTAACTCAAATAGAATAATCAATAACGTTAGTCTTTGTCAATTCCTTTATGATAATCCAGGAGAGAGTAAGCTGTTAACATATCAGAAAACTATTGATAGAATATCTCTCCAAAATTAGGTCCCACCTTTCACAACATCTGTAAGTAGGCCGTGAGTTCTTCCATACAGTTTCAGAATGATTAAAAAATTACTCCATACTCATTTTTACTTCAACTTATTTGAAAATCCAAGGTATTAATTTTATTATGGAAATATAAAATAATAGATAGTGTTCTGGAGTTTGAGTTCAGATTCTGCAACCTCATAGAATTTACTTAACATGATTGGCAGTTTTGTAAAGATCAAAACAATTTCAAAGTCTTATGTGAATCACTTAATCTCTCTGTGACTGCATATTTAATAAAAAAAAAATAAAAATTTCCATTGAACTGATCTACTGATGAGACTCGAGACTTATGCACTTCTGCCCCCGTATTTGAATCATATGTTACCTTCATTTGTGCTCATTCACAAATCAGCTCCCCCTAGTTGTGCTAGTATCACCATGGATATTTAATTAGGTAAATAAACTATAAAATATAGTTGTAAAAATATCAAAGTCGGTGTAAGAGAGACAAGTACAGAAGTTATATCAAGAGAGTTTTTCTCTAATGATATAATGCAAGTGTCCTTCAATCTGCTTGAAGAAAGGCAGATTTGAAATTATAGAATATTTCTTATAGCATTTTATTCCAATCAAGCTCTACTTTGAGAAAAGACTTAGGTCCCATACCAAAGCACCACTGAATAGATGTGCATGATTGGAAATTAAATGTTTAAAGTATGAAATATAATTTTTATGTCCCCTGATATTTTAACCATAACCATGCACTTTGAGATTCTAACATCTTCGAATATAAAGGATTCAAAATATTCGATGAATACAGAGACAGAAGGGAACTAGATAGATAGCGAGATAGATTTTTTATCTTCACACAAGTGTGTGCACCTGCACACAGACTCAAGCCATACAGTGTTAAATTCCACTTTGGTTTTTAAGATTTTGTAATAAAATATATTTGTTTGTCAAGACAATTTAAAAAGACAGCATGCCACATATTATTCTCGGTCTATGAGTTTCTTTTTTCTTTTCTTTTTCATTGGCTCTAAATGTTAAAATACATGAAACACAACCACAATCTGAAAACTTAGCGTGTTAGACTCTAGATTGTCTAAGCAAAGTCTTTCATCCTGCAAAGGAGAAAATGAGCAACCCTTAGCCCCAAAATGAATTGCTGTACACAAAATGTGGAAGTAAATATAAATATATAAAATGATTTTCTGTTCCTGTGGATTGTTAAGATGTTTTGCCTCTAGTACACTCCACGACGGTTTAGTCTTATAATTTATTTTTTGTTTTAGTTTAATTTTTTATGTATATGAAATTATACAATTTCTGATGTAATTTTAATTTACAGCTGCAAAGAGTCAATTTAAAAGAAACCAAAAGTATTCAGTTTTATAATATAATTAACAGTATATCATTGGTATACTTGGCAATGATAGCTTTTTGCTATTTTAGATAACTGTTTTAGACTTACTAATTTGGAAATACATTTTTGAGAGAGAAATAAGATGTTCTCAACATTAAAAGCATATTCTAGGATCTAACTCATGAATAATGACACTTTCCAAAGTCCAATTTGGTTTTATCTTCACTTGAATGGGTGATGCACATTATACTTGTATGATTGCCCAACCGTCTGAACTTACCTACCAAAAATTAGAGATTGGAAGCATAGTCCTGAAGACCAGGAGCCCTTTTCTTTGCTTTCACAATTAGAATATATCTAATTTTCCCCTATTTTTACATTTTGCATCTATGCCTATAAAAAAAATAAGCCTGCAACCAATACAAATGTCATGGTGGAATTGACCATATCTGAGTAGGTCATTCTTTCATGTGCCTAGGACCTAGTAGGTAATTATTTTATAGGGTCCACGCACTGTTTTGATATAGACATATAATGTTAATAATCAAATCAGAGTAATTGAGGGATGCATCAGCTCAGGTATTTAACATTTCCTTCTGTTAGGAACATTCCAATTTCATTCTTTTAGTTATTTTCAAGTATACCCTAAATTACTGTTGATCATAGTCTCTTTTCTGTGCCATTGAATATTTTTCTTTCTATCTATCTATCTGTATTTTGTCCCCATTTAACATCCCATTTCATCCTCTCTCCCTGCCACCCCTCCCAGCCTCTGGTAACTGTCAGTCTAGTCTCTGAATTTTTAAAAAATATTCACCTTCCACCTATAAGTGAGAACATGTGATTTGTCTTTATGTACTTAGCTTGTTTAACTTAAGATAATGTTCTCGAGTTTCATTTATGTTATTGCAAATGGCAGGATTTTGATATTTTGGGCCCATATAACATTCCGTTCTTTATATGTATCATATAATTTATTTATTCATTTATTTACCTTGGCTATTGTTAATAGTATTGCAATAAGGTACTTTTCTTTTTAAGTTAATGAATGAATAAATGTATTTGTTTATATAAATAAAATGTACAGAAACAAAATGTATCATTTTTTGATGTCCTATTTCCCAAAGGTGACTTCTTAAGCCATTTATGTATCAACTATTCTTTTTTCTGTTTGTTAGAGCTTTGTGCTTAAAATGCAATTAAGATCTTTTTAGTTTTATCTGTTCCCAGTTAGCAGTTTTTTCTCTTTTTCTTACTAATGTTGGCATGAATTTGTGTATAATGCATTCTTTCGTTAAAACTTCCATTGAAAAAGACTCTTATATTGCTTCATTACCCACAACTTATTTTGGCATTAACATAACTTAAATTATGTTTTAGTGTTATTGTACTGGTGACCCTTATAAGTATATAAACAAATACATTTGTTTTCTATATGTTTATGCTTTTCCCTATAAACACACTGAAAATGAACATAGAATCCTTATCATATTTTCAACAGGCTTTGATGATACAATTAAAATACAAAGTAACCAGAAGTTAAATTATCAATAAGAGTCATTTATTTTGCATTTTTATTTTAAAGAATACTTAAGAGAATTGTGATGAATTAGCAGTGACAAACTACTTCTTGCAGGCTGATTTTGTGTGGAGAGTTTAATTAAACATTGCAGCTGTTTATCTCTATGGTGATTAAATTTTCATATGTAAATTACATGTATTAAGATCAAGATACTTATGTAAATGTCATTTGCCTTAATGTTTTGTGTTACCATTATTAACATCTAACCATCAGTTTATAAACTTCTTGTATTGCATCTATTGATATGTGATACATTCTTATAAATAGATTCAGAACCTAGGAACAAACAGATTTATTTTGTATTTTTACCTACAACCAAAGACTTATGTAATCTACACAGATTAGAGAAAAGCAACATCTAAAGCATCTAGGATGAACAGCTGTCTCCTTCCAAATTCCATTGTGTAAAATCACTTTCTGCATTCTACCTAAATGTATGTAAATAGATTATTAAGAAAAATTACCAACAAACAAAAACAGTATTGTGTTTTCCAAAAACGTAGACTGTGTAGACAAGAACAACAGCTATACCATGGCAGATACTTTGGAGTTTTAATGTATTTTAGAAAGAAATCGCTGCATATCACCTCCATCTAAAACTACTGAGCTTTTGCTTTTCAAATTAGCTTTTCCTTCCCTGAACAAAGGTTATTTCAAAGCATGTTTGTTGAAGAAACATTCAAAAAGCGATAGCACCCTTTATGTGGTTCAATATAGCTCCCATAACAAAATCAACATACCTTTTAAACGAGAAGCAATCTGGTCTCTTAGTGGAATAAAAAGAGATAGCCTACTAAATAGAAGTAATTCAAAATTCCATTGCCAATTAACAATCTTTCTTTGTATATACTAGAGATGCACATGAATTTTAGAATGTGTTGCCTTTGTGTCAATATTTGTGTTAAGTTTTAATGTATTATCCACAATTAGATTTCTCAACCATACATATTAAGTTATATTATTATTATCTCAGTTATAAATAACATGCCATTCTGCATAGTTCCAAAAAGATTCTTCTTAGTAAATCGAACTGAAAATGAGTATTAAGAGGTAATTTCCACTTTCACTTGATCATTGTTGTTATTTATAAACTCTAAACGGTCTAACTGCTCACCTTCTTTACAAAGACATCTCTTACATTTGTGCATGTACCCAAATATATTTAAAGTTTCATAAATTATACAACATTATGTTAAAAGTTAAAATTAGACCAATTAAAAATTTGAAGAATTTATTCAGACTGCTAAAGGGTTAAGGCTACGCTGAAGGGGTATGAAGAGAAAACTTTTATGAGGTATATAAGTAGTAAGAATCAAAACAAATAAAATATTTGGTTAAATTGGAACAGGAGCTTCAACGTCCCTAGGAAGCAGTCAGCTAGCTATTTCTGATTGACTAAACTTAAGTTTTCTTTTTCTGTGATATGATTACTGGGTTTCAGTTCATAGAAACTTAGGGCACTATAGCCATTCCAGTCAGATTCATCCCAGTTAGTCATTTTAACAATGCTTTCCTTTTGGTCAGCCTCTCATTTATGAGGAATTGACTACAACCCCAGCACTGCCATCACTCTCTGTCACCACCATGCCTGATGTGTCTTTGTCTCATCAGGACATCAGGCTTCTGATTTGTCCTTCTAATAGTAAGGAGACCATCTGGCTTACTGTTGATGATGCAAATGTGCATTTAAAACCCTTGAGGGAACAGCACAATAGGATGTTTGCAATGATGACTATCAGAGGATAATACCGAGACTGACGTGTCTCCTTACCAATGTCCCCATAAACAAACCGGCTAAAATCAAATAAATCAAAGGAAAATAAGTGGGATATTTCTATAGAAAAAAATGAAATCGAGAGTTAATGGCTAGAACAAATTATTAACTCAATCTTTGAGTTGATAAAGCAGTTCGTCAAGAAGATTGCTAGATTAGATGTGAGCTCAAAGCAAACTTAGACGGTGAATTGAGGATGGTAGTTGAAATCTGGTGATTTTTTTGGTTTGCAACATGAATGACTTTGGTGATGGCTGTGTGCCTATCAGTGAACTCCCTGTGTGGTGCACACAGCTGCAGGCATGAAGGTTGACCCCTAAAGTTTTTATCAAGTCATTCAATTTCGGGTTGAGGGGATTCAGAAAAAGGGTAGCTTTTGTTAAAGGTGATTCCAAGTCAAAAGTATGGGAGAAAACTGTGAATGTCAGTGTAGAGAGTGGTACCCAGACACTGGAAGAAATGAAAATAATTCTGCGTCTAGTCCAAGGTACAAGGAAACAACAAAAGTACAAACACAATGAACGCAGCAAGAATCTAATTATGGTTGCATTATAATTTTCTATTGAAAAATACTTTGTCTTTCTATAGTCACCCTCATTTCTTCCAAAGATAATTAAAGCAAGATTAATTTACTTTCAAAATAGGTCTAATCTTAATACATATGGCCTGATTATTTGTAAAAGCCCGGCAAAAATAATGATTGATCATTTAGACTCTTTTAAAGTTTGCTTTGCTGAACTTTTAAAAAGAAATCCCAAATTCAGCCAAACATGGTGGCTCAACACTTCTTATCCTGTCACTGTGGGGGCCTGAGGCAGGAGGATCCCTTATGCTCGGGAGATTAAGACTAGCTTGGCAAGAGTGAGACCCCATCTCACTAAAAATAGAAAAATTAACCAGGTGTTGCAGTGAGCATCTGAGTAACAGATACTTGGGGGGCTGAGTCAGGATGATCACTTGAACCCAGGAGTGAGGTTGCTGTGAGGTAGGCTGATGCCATGGCAATCTAGCCTGGTAAGGAGTGAGACAAAGGAAGGAAGGAAGGAAGGAGGAAGGAAAAGAAAAGATAAAAGAAATCCCAAGTTCACTTTGAAATATTTCTAGAGGCTAGGTAACCAATCCAAGGACTTGCTATAAGACTTCAGTTGCAGATTTGAGTGACTTTCTCCTTTCTCAAGGAACCCCAGATAGGTTTCTGGGCCTTCCAGAAAGTGACCTTCCTCCTTAACTATAAGGTCAGGTATCCTATGGGCAAAATATTAGGTTAGTTGTTTTTGAAGAGCCTTATCGGGTTCATAAAGTCAACTTTATTTCCTTAAAACTATATGGTTATATCTAATTCTATGTACATTCTCAAATATGATATTCCAATCAAATATTTGATTGCATAGCCAAAGTTTTCAATTGTGTCCTTATTCAAGAAGAATAGATTCTCACTGAACTTATAAAAATAACTATATTGCCATAAAAATAAGAATAATCACTGATAACTTCTAAATTCTAGAGTAATCTAACAGGAGGAAAAAGTAATTATTTCAATTTTGGTTAACAAAAGTTTTCTTCAGGCTCGGCACGCGCAGCACAGTGGTTAGGGCGCTAGCCACGTACACCAACGCTGGCGGGTTGGAACCCGGCCTGGGCCAGCTAAATAACAATGACAACTGCAACAAAAAAATATCCAGGCATTGTGGCAGGTGCCTGTAGTCCCAGCTGCTGGGCGTCTGAGGCAAGAGAATCGCTTGAGCTTAGGAGTTTGAGGTCGTTGTGAGCTGTGATGCCACAGAACTCTACCGAGAGTGACGTAGTGAGACTCTGTCTCAAAAAACAAACAAGTATTTTCACCAAATTTCTATAAGTTACAGATAGCTTAAGAGAAAGAAAATATTTCCTCAAATCTAAAAAGCAAAAAATTAAGAGTTGAGCAATGTTTCAATAAAAGTCACAGAAATTATAACCATCT
Source organism: Perodicticus potto (assembly GCA_963574655.1). Classification (NCBI taxonomy): domain Eukaryota; kingdom Metazoa; phylum Chordata; class Mammalia; order Primates; family Lorisidae; genus Perodicticus; species Perodicticus potto. Next base: position 46,194 of record CAUYRH010077557.1, read on the forward strand.
TTATGAGTTTTTTCAGTCCCACGTAATTACTTATAATTCTGCTTGATTTTAGGTTAGTAGTTTTATTAACTTTATACAATATAAAATGATGTAAAGACTTAATTAAATGTAATCATAGATCACTGTGAATCAATCCCAGGATGTCAATTAAAATATTTTAAAGGTAAATGAAGAAAGTTATATAATTGGGAAAAAATACCTTGCTCTTTCAATAGTGAGAAGACTCGTTTTTCTAAAGAAATACAAGACTAGATAAAGGTGACATGAAGACAGGGGATCTTGTTTTCCTAAGTAGATTATGTAAAAGGTTAAAAAAAAAAAACCCTTTCACAATTTATTATTAAGTACAAACAAATATGTTAAGAAACGTTTGCCATTTTCACAGAAAAGAAAACTAAATTCTAGTTTCCATGTTCTTTTGATATACATGCTCAATATTAAAAAAAAAACAAACAAACTTAAAATTGAACCCATTCCAATCTTCATCAACTTAACTACATATAAAATTTCCTTGCCAAGGTTTCCTTTCCACAAACCTTTTACAAATTTCTTATGTTGATGCTGATATTGTCTTATACTTTTTCTCTTTCTTATTGTGGAACAATTAGTCATTCTACTTTAGAATAAAAATAACTATGTCTTTCCAGTAACAAAACAAAACAAAAAAACAACAAGACACACTCATACCCTACAGTTTTTCTTAACAAAATGTTTCTTACTTTCTTTGCATATAGATGTGTTCCCCTTATTAATTGCTTTGAGTTTTAAGTAACATATATTAATTGGAATTGTTAAACCCTACTACCTTTAATTTCTAGTGAAAACTAGGAAACAGCTGTCTGTCTCAGTGTTCTGTAAATTGGCAAATCCATGAATGTTAATTTTTTTTTAATTTTTGAAAATGTATGCTTCACCATGGTAAAATTTTTCAATGTGGCATAGCTCATGTATGCTAACAGATTCAAATATCTTTTGTCTTTTGTAATAAGAAGCCACAACCAGATAATCTTAAACTTACGTTCAATAATTAATATTATGTATTTTATCTTATTTGAAAATGATCTAGATAGTCAATGAATATCCATAATTTAAGTACCTTAGCAAAACTCTAAGGGTGTAAGTTACCAAAGAGATTTGGAAAATTAATTTTAAATAGACATATATAGTTATGTTTGAGGAGTTCATTTATAAGCTTTTGTCCTTCTTACATGTATTTAAATCACTTGTTTTTAACAATTATTTTCGATTACTCATGAAAATTTTATGAGATTTTAGTCAAAGCAACCTATTATCTCACATTATTTCTTATTAGGTATTTTTCTAACATGTGCATAATTGACAATCATCAAGAGAGCAAGAATTCTAAAAATAAGCTAAATACATAGGGTTTTTTTATTATCACTTTACTGTGATGCTTGATATACATAAAGTGCTGCATTCTTCATTTTCACGTTTCCTCTTGCATTGAACTCATAGTTTGACAATGTTAAGCATCTAGCTGAGATGAAATAAACTTATTTAACCCAGGTAAAGCAAAACTTGTGTGATCTGCATTATATTGAATGCTGACAACTCTGAGGAGATGCACATTTTAGTTAAACTTAAACAAACTTTTATTTACCAAAGATTATCCCAGATTATGTAAACTTAAAAAAAATTGGGTTAGTTTCTATATTTCTGAAAGTTATGAGAATACTAAATTTATCTTGTTACTGAAATAATCCAAGGTACTCACTCTGTCAGCTCAGTAGCTTCCCACCCCAACTATTGTTTTTAACTAGATTACTGAGTTTAGAGAGGAGCCTATTGATGAACAGGGCAAGCATTTTCTGTGCCTAGCATTTGCTATTTTCCTAACTCTTATGGTTCATACCTGAAAAATGGAGTGGTTGCATTTTTGTTGTCTTTCTTAGGTACCTCCCATTTGACTTAAGCCATTTACTTATAGGCTTTGCCAGTTTCCAAGATAAAGTGAATAAATTGGTAAAGATCAGGAGTCCTGCATCATATGCTCTGATATAAATTCTGAATTCCTCAGTAAATTTCTAGGGTTTTTTATTTGGTTTAGGGAAGTCTCTTACTGAATCTCTAAGCTCAGACTTTGACCAGGGAATAAGAGTGTTTAAAGAAAGTAGGCCTGGGGACCTAGATTCACAGGATATTTCTCTAGGTTTCCTTTTATTTGTGGGGAGAAAAGATAGCTAAGCATAAAGGTTGTACTCAGAGTACTTTGTTGTAGAGGTTGGAATGGTCAAAATTAAGTCTGTCAATTTGCATTTATTTTTCTTTCATAATCCATTAGTTGTAACTTTCACTTATAAGAAATCATTTGGAAAGAATTTTTTAATTTTGTCTTGACCACTTATTAACAGTTGGCTTTTGGAAATTCATTTAACCTCCTTTTGTCTCATTTTCCTCAACTGGCAAAATGGTAGTGGTTATATTAACACTAGGATTGCAACCTGTTTGGGTTATTATAAGAATTAAATAAATATAACTTGTAAGCCACCCTGAACTCTACCAGGGAAATAATTACTATGTGTTCATAAATAAATAAATAAAAATAAAGGATAAAAACCATAAGAAAGCAACAAGAGAGTTTCAGGTTATTCTTTTTCAAAGTAATAACTGTTACATTTTATTTCTCCCATTTGAGAATATCTCATTTTTATAAGTAAATTTAATCTGGTTATACTATTCAAAATTATTTATATAGTTAAGTTTCTTTCTCTAACTTTTCATTTTCCATTGTTCATATTTTTTTTCTGTAACACTTTTCCCCCATCTTCCTTATCTTCTGTTGAATTATCCATTCTAACTTTAGTTTTTTAGTGAATGTTTTAGCAGACAGCTCTCCCAGAGTCTTTTACATTTCTGCGTGCTTGCAGGTAAAGACACTTGCTGCCTCCTCTATCACTGGCCAAGGGACTTAAACAAAACCTTCTCTGAAGAAGACAGAGGCATGGCTAAGAAACACATGAAAAAATGCTCATCATCCCTAATCATCAGATAAATGCAAATTGAAACCACCCTGAGTTATCACCTCACCCTTGAAAGAATATACCACCTCACAAAATCCCAAAGCTGCCAATGCTGGCATGGATGTGGCAGAGAGGAGAACACTTTTACACTGTTGGTGGGACTGGAAACTAATAAAACTCCTTTGGAAGCAAATATGGAAGATTCTCAAAGAACTCAAATTAGATATCCACTTTGACAAACACAAACCCACTACTAGGCATCTACCCAGAAGAATAAAATCATTTATCATAAGATTTATCGCAGCTCAATTTACTATCACCAAAATGTGGAAACAACCTAAATGCCCACAATGGCTAACAATGTGGTATATGTATACTATGGAATACTATTCAGCCATTTAAAAATATGGAGACTTTACATCTTTTGTATTAACCTACATAGAGTTGGAGAGCATTCTTCTTAGTAAAGTATCAGAAGAATGGAGAAGCAAGAATCCAATGTACTCAACTCTAATGTGAAGCCAGTAGACAATCTATTACACACCCACATAAGAGAAAAGCTCAAATAAATTCAAGTTGAGGGGCAGGGGAATCAGGGCGTGGAGGGAGGGGAGGAGATACAGTGTATGGCACTCCCCCTGGGGGTAACACACGGCTACAAGAGGGACACTACCCAACAAATTCAAATATTATAATTGTGATTTCGTTGTTTGCACCCTCACCTTAACCTGAAACTAAAACAAACAAAACAAAACAAAACAAAAGGATGCATGTACAGCAGAGTCAGACTCTGAAGACAGAGTGCCTCCTCTGGAACAACAGGTGAGCTTGTTTCCTATCCACTTATTTCCTATAGTTGATGGGAAATAAGCCCACCTTGTTAAAGATGATGTGTCTTTCTGAAGTAAAAGTCAGACAAATTTTCTATCCGCTGTAAGGAATTCAGATTCTATAAGTTCAAATTTCCTCAGTTCTTATAAACCTTCCGCGTGCACAGGACGTTCCAGGGCCCCTTCATATCACTGTTTTGGGAATGGGAGTGGAAGTGAACTGACATAAACTCACTGTGCTGTGGTGCTGTAAGATTAAATCAAAAGTCTCTTCCCCGAGTGGTCCACTTACAGAGTTTCTACTGTTTTTGTGTTCATTGTGACTACTTACATTATACACTTGTTTGCAACTCATGTTTTGTATTTTCTATTTGCTATCCTTTTCTTTGTTCATTTTTCCCTGTTTGCTAACTTCTTTGTTTGCTCTTCACCCTTCCTAGTTTTTAAAGTTCTGCCTTGTATTTCTGCCATTGTAGTGCTTAATCTTAAATATTAACATGATATTTTACTTATTCTAAAGTTAATTGAGATCCCTAACTCCTAATAGTGAATATTTGTAATATTTGTATGTCTATTACTCCATTCTCTTTTACATCTTTTGCCCAATATTCTTCACTAATTTTAAATTCTTTAAATTAGTCTTTGTTTTTTTATATGATTCTTATTTAATACATGATACCTGCTTATTAAATTAGTTTTTTTTGTAATCATTAGTAAATAAATTTAGAATTAGAAAAGAATTACTGATTACTCTTTCATTCTCCTTTTCTCATTCTAAATTGCATCTTTCTAACATTCAAGTATATAAAATTATGCCTATAGAATTAACAACTCTAATGATGTCATTCTAATCATTTATATTCAAGGATATTTAAATATATGCATATATCATTATATGTGTGTTTGTGAGTGTACATATATAAATGTATACTTTTATCTAAAAAATCTTCATTTCATCTCTCCCCTTATTCTTAAATAAGTCTTTTCATGGGTATAAAATTAAAGTTTGACCAATAATTTTTTAAACTTTTATGATATCATTGTACTCTCTCCTTTCTTTTACTATTGCTTTTGTAAAGGATAATCTATTTGGTGTTTGCCAGTATTACTTTCATAGTTCTGGCTCAATTTTGAATTTGTTATTATTGTTCTTATTTTGGCTTATTTGTATTTGATAAAAATAAATTCTCAAATTGAAGCGTCATGAATTGCTCTCACTTATAATTCCTTATGTTCTTTCTTCCATTCTCTCTATTTCTTTGTGGAACTCTCTTAGACCTAGGTTGAACTTTTTGTATTATCCATGGATTCTATTATCTCACATAAATTTCAATGTCTATACATTTCATTTTTAGAATCAAGATTAATTTTATATCTACATGTTTCCTTTCTATTTTCAATTCTATGATTTAGATAGTTTTCAAATATACCCTTTTTAATATTTCTTTTACATAGTTTGTAGAATTCCCATATACTTTAACCATATTAAGCATAACAATTTTAAAATATCTTATATATTATATTAGTCTGAAAAGTATGGTGTTTAGCCTACCAGAAAGAAAATCTTACATACATGAGTTGTTTTTCTCTTGAAACACTACAAATGTTTGCAAAGTTTTGTCTCATACTAGTTTTGGTTTAATTGTGTGAAATGTCCTCACGATATCACTAACATGTGACAATTTTTTATCTTATTATCCGATCTTTTGGGATTCCTGCACAAAATGGACACAGTTAATACTCAGTAAATGAAAATTTAATGTTGTTTAGGCCATTGGGTACATATTTATATATTTTCAGGATAGAGTATATAGATTTTTTCCTACATAGAGACCAGGATATTATCATTTCATTTTTTTTTTTGTTTTTTGAGACAGAACCTCATTCTGTTTCCCCAGGCTAGAATTGCCTTAGCCTAGGTCAAAGCAGCCTCAAACTCATGTGAGCCTCGTGCCTCCCGAGTAACTGGGACTACAGGTGTACACCATCATGTCAAGCTAATTTTTTGTTTTGTTTTGTGAGACTGACTGATGTTGGAATTAATCTGAGTCCTTTATGTAGCTTAGTTCAGTTCATGAATCTTCACAATTTATGCTCTTTTATAATAACACTAATATAAATTAAACATCAAGCAGACGAAACCTGGTACCAGGAGAAATGCTATTCTTGATGTTGCATATATTGTTAATTAGTAATAATAAGGAAAATCTCTGAAAAAAATTGTACACATTTGTTTATGCATCAATACATTTGTGTATGTTTTTTAAAGAGTTCCCATTTTTTAGTTTTCCCAATACTTTGTGATCTTTTCAAATATTTATAAATAACAATATTTGTTGACAAACTTTATAGAATTTTCCACTGAGAATTAAAACTTCTTTGACTGCATTAAATTTTATTCATCATAACCTTATTGTATGTCTTTTATTGCTGGTTACTGAGAATGATAATATGACAAATAGAAAGACTTAGATGCAGATTCTTAGTTATTACCAAAAGTTAACTAGAATTATTAAGATAATAAATATGCACACATACTGCTCTTGTTGATATATTTTAACTACATTTAATAGAGAAATCCAAGACTAAATCAATCTCATAAATTGTTTCATGATATGTTAATGCTTTCTTTGCCTGGCTAAATTAAATATTGATAGATTGTCCTTTTAGGAAGGGTTAAGCAAAAACATTTTATTTATCTCAAAGGCTAAAGGCTCAAATGGAGCCCACCTAAAACAGTATGTAGACTTAGTTAAATAGCAATAATGATGAAAATTATTTGTTCTCAGGTCTATTCTCACCTGATGAAGAAATAACACAAAATCGAGCCCATAAGTGGATTGTCAACCATTTCTCAACTTACTATGCTTAAGCATCAGTAAACATTTAAATAGGATGTTTCAATTTTTTCCAACAAAATAAATTAAATGAGATCTTAATGGCAATTAAAAATAGCTAGCAACAAATTATTACTTATCCTGAGCATATAATTTTATTTTGAGCATTTTGTTAAGTATTATATAGATATCCAAAGATAGAAATGTCAATTTCTTTATTTAGGAAGTTTATACTCTTTGGGGATATCATATTAATCTGCATGAATTAATTTATAGTATACATTATAAATAATTTGTTAATACTTAGTATTTTGTACACTATTATTATGTAGTCTTATAAAAGAGAATTTGTATTAGTGAAATAAACTTTTCTGGATACAATAACAATGATATAAAAAAGTTGATTCTAGAATGTTTATTTTCTAAATGAGTATATTAAAGTGAAATTCAGTTATTTTTTGTTAAAGAAAGCAACATTGCTTTATCCACCCATAAGTAAATAGATTGATAAATAAAGCACATTGAGAATGTGTCTAAAATTTGAGCTTTATTTTCTTATTAATACTTAAATAAAAGTAAAGAAAGGTCAACATACTGCAGTAAATGTTGTTTTTAAGCCACTCAGTTTGATGTACTTTGTTGTGGCAGTGCTAGAAAAATAATGCACTTATTAATTTTCAAATTATGCATTCTTACTTTTAACAAGCTATTTCATGACTGCTCAAAAAGAGCTATAGTAAATTTATTTCTACCTAAGATGGTGCATAGAGCTATGATTGCATTAAATTAAACCAATGTTTAATTAGTTAATAACTGTCATAATCCCTGCCATCCTTATCATTTTGTCTGCATGACAATTTTTAGTTGGAAAGAACTTTGTAAATCTCCAATATAAAATTTTTACAATATAGGATATTGAATCTTTTCTCTAAGTTCCTATGAATCATAGATAATACTGTGATTTTATCCCATAGACTTAAAAATGTACTGCTATTTTCTAGGTAGAGGAGTCTGGGAATGTGCATATGGAGGTTAGGAAAAGGTAATAGAGTTCAAGAATATTGAAGATTGGAGCATGTAACGGTTATCTACTTGTGTTTCTTCTCATTTTCCTGGGTTCTGCTAAGACCTGTGTTAAGAAGCTCTAAAGATAGAGATGAGGAAAAGATATAAACTAGTGTCCAATACTCTGATTGCCCCTAGTCAAAAGTAAGCTTTACTTCACTTTCACAAAATCATGTGTGTTTCATTGGCCTTGACATCCATGCCTGTCTGAGGATATGCAGTTATACATCTGTATATAGTTAGAGGACTGTGAATTGTGGTGGGCACAGAGGAGGCCTCAGAAAAGAAATGTGGGATGGGGACAAAAATTTTAAAAAGCTAGCATAACATCCTAATGGTCAGATACTTTCTTCTGTTTTCACCCTCTCCTCCCAAGTGGGAATCTTAATTTTTATTCCTAAAGTTAAAGGAATTAATACTCTACTGTTTAAAAAGTTTTAGACACTTCCTTGAACCAACAGTTAGCAGTTATGGAATTAGGGATCTTTTAAGGCATAACAGCCATTATTTTCACATTCACAGTGCTAGCAGAGACATACAATAAATCCAGCATTAAGAATTTGATTATTAGGGGACGGAGGCAAGATAGATGACAGGACCCAGCTTTCCACAGAGGCTCTCATCCAGAAGGAGGGTTAAAGGACAGAAGTTTATCAAGTAAGCCAATGGTTTGTAGCTGAGCCAGAAGAGAAAGTTGAAGAATGCACATCAACCCTGCTGAGGAGAGCTGTGACCCCAAGGAAACGAACAATAGGTACAAAATCCATTGGCAAGTGGATGGGAGTCCCCTCCCCATGAGAATGGCTCGCAGTATACTCTATACAAACAAGTGAGCAGAGTTCAGATCTCCTCCTATTTTATCCCACAGGAGAGACCCTCTAAAAACCATAACTCCTCCTCTAGAGAGGACTTACGAATGTGCCATGACACTCTCCCGCTAGGCATAAAACTGTATAAAACTGTATATATTCTCTACCTGCAATTCTGAACTCCCAGCACTCCCCTCCACTCTCACCTTGAGGTCTGGAAGCCTGTCCCCCATGGAGTCCAGATTCCTGGGCACTTTCTCAAGAGGTGTGGACAGAACGTTGACAGTTGCTAGTCTGTGCTGATTCTGTGGAACGGGAGTAAGGAGAAGATGATCAATTGAGAGGGAACCATATGGGAGACGGAGAGGCTGTGCCCTGCTGCACAGAGCATCAGAGGCAGTGGCAGGAACAATAGGGCTCACACCCCTAGGACTATTTTGGAGAAACACTCCCTGTCTCTCAGGGCAACCAGAGGAAGGGGAGGCATCTTTTCCTGGCAGTCACTGGAGGAACAGATCTGGGACCGAAATACAGGCCCCATTAGTAAAGGGTATGCCTGAGGTGGTACCTGCCTAGGCAGGGCATGGGGAACAGAATACGCGTGCACAGAGACAACATACTCCCAGGGCAGGGCTGAACCAGAAGGACTGCTTTAGTGAGACCAAGATACAACTGGCCCTCAGAGGATCATATCTGAGACAAAGGCAGGCAGGAAGAGGCAGAAACTGAAAGCTGAGTGTGAGCTCTAGCCACGCCCACCCCAACACAGGCTGTAGCCAAGGCAGACACACCAGCTCCAGGCAGTGGCACAGACTGGGGCTGAGTCACAGTTTCTGTGAACTCAAACAGTGTCTGATCTGCAGAGGAATATATCCAAGATAGAAACAAATTCTGCGATGTTATTCTGTTCTGTCAGCAGCATCAATCAGGGGCAGGGCTAGAACTGAGTGAACCGCCCCAGCCTCCACTATGTACCAGAGGTTGTCAGGCCTCAGGTCCCCCTGCCAGATAGTGGCAACGAGTGGGAGCCTGGCTAAGGAGACATAGATCTTGTGACTAAGACAGGCACAAAACTCTGGACCATCTGCTCTTGGGAGGGAACTACATCACAGCCCTGAGGGGTTACCAGTAACTGGGTGTGACAGAGGTACAAGGTGGGGAAGGAGGCATCAACGTACCCAGACTAATTCATTTGCTGGGTGGGTCCTTCTGACCTCATGGAGCACTGGAGCTAGTCATAATTGAGCTGCCAGTAGACCTTGTTGTGCCCAGACTAATCCCCAAAGACCACAGGGGTGCTGAGTCCAATGCACAATCAAAAGAGCTTTTATTCAAACTCGAGTTCAGTCCCTCAGTCCAGCTGAGAGCCCTGAATGCCAGGCAGGCAGTTCTTTTATACTCTTTTTCTTGTGTAGTCTGCAAAGCAAGCTAGCCCAATACAGAAGCCAATCACTGCAGTTACAGCAGGGTCATACATACTAGAGCAGGGTGGGAGTACATATTTGTTCATAAATCACAAGATACATCACAAGTTCATTACTTCATGGGTCACAAGTACTTAGTTCATACATAGTTCATGGGTGCAAAGTACGGTCATATGAGTTGGGTAAGTCTCCAAGGAACTTGGGACTTTCCATCAGGGGGTATTGCACCAGAGGTTTCAACATACCCTTCCCTTCCCAGAATATAGCTCCTCCACCCCTGTGGGGGCTGGGACTAAAACACAAAACACTTCTCCCTTGAGGGGTGAAAGGTCTATTATATTCTTTAACCCTATGGCTTAGGGAAACAGCAACAGCAGGGGTAGGGGGCTTCGTTGTTACACTTTCACCCTGGGTCTCTCAATAAATGCTTTCTATAATGTGTCCCAAGATGAC